>CAEGAE010066057.1:0-13723 GCA_903067095.1 Girardinus metallicus | reverse complement strand
GTTTTAGAGGTTAAAACTTTGACATGGAGAGAATCAAATCTGGTGCTGATATCAAATCTTCAGTTAAATATTTTACCTGTCTCTGAAAATCATCATCAAATTTCATCATTAGTTGCTTCGTTATGTTTGCAGCCGATGTATTATGTTAACTATTGAGAGGTTTCACGGTGCAATGGAGAGTCAATGGAGATGATGTGTGAGCACTAATTTTATGTCTGAACTTTGACTGGGCCATTGTGACACAAACCTGGTTGTATGTTTGGATGTTTAGCTTCATCCATTATTGACCCTGAGCAGCTGATCTGTTTCTGCAAATGTAATGCAAACCTATTGCTTCCTATTCCCACCATCATGTTTTACCATAGAGATGGACTTTATAGAGTAATTAATGTGTAATTTAATTTAGGGTTTTCTGTGTAACTTAAAACATCAAGTTTAGTCACCAGATCACCTGCTATTCCATTTCTGCAGCTTATTCATATTTCTGTCTGCAGCTCTTCTTACTGTAGACTGTATGAAACACAGTTTTCCTCTACAGATTGATCAGTCATGCTGAATCAGTTGTATATTAATTGTATTATTGTATTTCTCCTGAATTGTTTTTAGTCCTTTAAATTTATAGAAGAAGTGAAGCTGCTGCCCTTTGTGTCCAATGGGGCTCAGTACTGCCCCCTATCTGAAGGTAATGGAAATTGGATTTTATTTTGGGGCATTGTAGTAAAGAGACTGAATACAGATGGAACCATTTATCATGCTTTGCTTCAAGCTATGCATCGAGTTAAAAGGTGAAAAGTTTTGTAAATCACTTTGGACCATGAGAGTTGATAGAGACAATTGTTTTGTTACTGTTATGATATGCATTTCTTTGTGCGTTTATTTTTGGTCTTCTGTGCTTCCCGTAGTTTCCACGTTGTTCTGTCTCCTTGATTATCCCCGGCTGTGTCTAGTTCTGTTAATTACCCCCTGTGTATTTAAGTTCCTCCCGCGTTCCTGGTGGTTGCCGGATCCTTGTCGTTGTTCATGTCCTCCGCTGCTCGTCGTTGTCTGCCTTTAGACCCGGTTGTGTACCGTTTATCTGTGTGCCTGTCTGCGCCGGTTCAGTAGAACTGAGAAGTCCTGTTCCGTGTTTATTGGGACTACCTGTGTTGAGCGCCGAGTTCTCCTGCCCCTGTGCCTTTGTGTTTCTGGGACTGTTTCATTATTATACCACCTTTTACCATAACCTGGCCTCTCAGCGTGTTCCTCCTCACCGCAACTAAACCAAATCATGACAGAAGGATCCGGCCAGATCTACGGTGAGTGCTCGCTGTTCATGTCCCAAGAGGACTGGATCCAGCAGCAGCTGGAGTTGGCGCAGAAAGATCTCTACAGGGACGTAGAGATCCTCCCCTCTCCACTGCTGCTGGAGGAGCTACAACTAGACTCCGGATGACTACAGCTGGATGATCACCCAGTCTCTCACCACTCCACAACCCACTCCTACTGACTCTACGGTTTCCGCGTCTAAGATGCCGAAGGATTTCAACAATATCAAGTCCGAGGAGGAGTTTAATTATTTGTTCGAGCAGTTCAAAGGAGACCCGTTTGTGAGGAATACCTCCTGAAGAAACGCTCCGCACCAACCTCCGCTCCTGCCTACCTTGCTACTCCATCTCCTCCCTCGGTTCCAGCTTCGGTCCACGACCCCTGCTCGGCTTCCTGTGTTCGCCCCTGCCTCTGCCGCCCTTGCTGCCTCCCTGTGCCCGCCTCTTGTCCCTGCCGATCCAGTGTCGCCAGCCTCGTTTCCCGTGGTTATGGGTTTCCAGGCGGCCAGGTTGGCGCCTGGATGGCAGGCGGCGTGGATGGTGGACTGGTCTTCTCCCAGGAGAACGTTCCCAACTCCAGCCCCCTTTCCTGTTCCCGTTCCGGGGCTAGTAGCCCCCGCTCCTGAGCCTGTTGCTGCGCCGCCGCTTCCCAGTCAGTTCCCGAGTCTGTCCCTGAGTCCGTTCTTGAGCCGGTTCGTGCAGTTCCTGTGTTTTCTGAGCCTCCAAGTGCCCTCCCTGAACTTCCTTGTGTTCCCTCCGAGTCCTCTAGTATCCCCTCTGTGCCTCCTTGTGTCCCCTTTGAGCCTTCCATGGCTCCCTCTGACCCTTCCAGTGTTCCTTCCGAGCCACCCTGTGTCCTCTCCGAGCCCACTAGTGTCACTTCTGAACCTCCTAGTGGTCCCCTCGAGCCCTCTTTTGATCCCTCCAAGCCTCCCTATGCTCCGCTCGAGACCTCGCCTCCATGTGCCCCGTCCAAGGTTCCTGTCTGGAGCAAGAAGCTCCGCCTCCGCTTTTCGGGGCTCCGACTGCTCCGACGCTCCCGCCTAAGTCTCCAGAGGCGTCGGAGTCGACCGCGGGACCCACCTTCCTGGGCCCATTTCCTGCGTCTGAGCCGTCTGCGGGACCCACCTGCAAGGGTCCGCTTCCTGCACCGGAGTCGTCCACCGAAGCCTTCTCCGAGGGGTCGCCTTCGGCACCGGGGCCGTCCACCTGACCTGCTTCCTGCACCGGGGCCGTCCGCATGACCTGCTTCCTGCACCGGGGCCGTCCGCCTGACCTGCTTCCTGCACTCCACTTCCTGCACCGGGGACGTCCGCCTGACCTGCTTCCTGGACTCTGCTCCCTGCACCGGGGCAGTCCGCCGGATCTGTATCCGAGACTCTGTTTTCTGCGTTGTTGTCATCGGCCTAAGACTTTTCGCGGCAGGTTCCGTCCTGGCCGTAGATTTTGTTTTTGACTCAGTTATTTTTTCTTGTGTTTATTCTGTGGACTCTGGTTAAAGTTTAAGCAAATTATTCAGCCTGAGAGCTTAACTCACCTCCATATGTGGGAATGAGGAGAAGGACGACAACAGGAAGTGGGACAGGTCCAATTAAAAACATAGATGAATATGTTAAGGTAATTTCATCTTCTTGAACTTGGTGCATAACCTGAAAAAATAAAAATCAGTTAAAATTTTAAACGAGTTTGAAAATGTTGCATTTTCATACCTCCTCAGGTTCTTGTTTTGTGTTTTCCATAACCTCCTGTGGTTCCACCTCTGGTGATGGTGACATAAGGTTGGTCTGATCTTGGTTTTCCTAAAAAATAGCAAACCTCAACATGTGTGAATCAGAGAAGGATGACAACAAGGAGTGGGACATATTCACTGAAAAACAGAACTGAATATGTCGGGATAAGTTCATTGTTTTCAATCTAGTTCACAATATTCTGATTAAAAAAAAAAAAAGAAAAACTCAATTCAAATTTCAAACAAGTTGAAAGATTTCCATCTATCCGTCCATTTCTAACACCCTTGTCTCTAGTGGGGTTGGCAGGATGCTGGTGCAAATCTCCAGTGAACGTTTTGGGCGAGAGGCGAGGTTCACTCTGGACAGGTCGCCAATATGTCGCAGAGTTAAAAGATAGGAAAATGTTATATTTACATACCTTTCCACGTTCTGGTTTGGATTCTTGTTTCACCTTTACCATAACCTTCTGCTGTTGCACCTCTGATGATGGTGACACGAGGCTGAGTTTTTCTTGGTTTACCACAACATATTTTGGATAAAAGTCTAAGAAAAACAATGAAAAAAAATCTAAATTTTAAAAGCCGTTGGAGTAAGAATCCAACACAATCCATAATATATATATATATACACACACACACCCCCACACACACAGAAGGCAGCAGGACTTACATGTCATTGTGCTCACAACCAGGACAGACGCAGCAACAGAAATGGTTTTATAAAACATGATGATCAGAGGAACTGTGATGGTTAAATCTGTGGCATCTTGAAAACAAAACAGTACATTTAACTTTCTAAAATGTGTCTAAAGTCTGGTAATCGTCTTTAGAGATGTTTGTTTAATATTTAAGAAAATCACTGCATTTTACAACAACTTGTTACTGTTAGGAAATTTTCAATTTCATTGTAACTCCCTGCAGTTTAAATAATGAATATATAAATAACTGCATAGCAAATTTAAAAAAATTCATACCTGCTCTGCAAAGGTAAATTGTTGAATAAACTGTAACATGAACCACTGATCAAAGGGCTCTGATTTGAACTTTAACCTCTGTGACAAACCAAGGCGTGTCCACGACAGTTTATGGTTAATTTACTGTTATTTTACACAGTGGTAATATTGTTTGAAATCTACATGAGGTGTATTTTATTCATAGTGATATGTACAAAAATAAAAGTTTAATTCTCATACTACATCTGCATAATTACTAATTTGACCAGTTAAGTAACCAGTTACTAAAACTAACCCTAGAAAATGGCGTCTGCCGCTTTAGTCCTCATAAAACCTGTTGGTTTTCATTAAATCAGTGAATATATCAGAAAAGTTCTTAACCTATACAAGTACACGCACACACACACACACGCACACCAGTTTGCATTTCTACCCATATAATAACTCTGTATTAGGCATAAATAAATTTTAGTAATTTATTTATGCCTAATCCGTCTGTCTCCTCAATCAGTGATTGTAACATGTTAGTTTTGTTTTTTACTAGAAAACCTTTGGTCAAAAATATTTGACTGGCGCTGCAAAACATATAACCTGAACCAGGACTTATAATCCTTGGATGCTCTCAAATGTAAAAAGTTTTTTTCTTTTTTTATTGCCCTCAGACTGGCTGTAAAATGAGTAAAAGTTAAAGAAAGTGACAGTTAGATTTTTTTTTATTTTATGAGCTTCGAATCCTCTTAGAAGTCACCTTGTGAAATTTATAGACTTATTATTGTTTTATTATGGCACAGAGAGAAATACTTAGTTAATGTGTAAACTTAGATCAGTCAGTTTAAAAGTGAAACTAAAATGTAAATGTGCAAAAACAAATATTGAAGTTTTTATCCACTGTTGATATGTTATTAAAAATAAAGATCTTAATTCCAAGACTTCCTGGCTTCCTGGTTTTATAGGAAATAAAACCTTCATGTGTTAATATCTAATCATTTGCTGGTTCCAGTACAACTGTGGTTGAATCAAATATTCCGAGAAACAAAAATATTATTGTCCCTATCAATGCTCTAGAATGTGAATAAATAGGAAAATCATACAAAGCTTTGGTCTCAAAACTATTCATCCACCATCTGAATTTACTGAACCAGATGCAACATTTAGGGATGATTATTTTTATAGTACAAAATGAAAACAATGCAGAATTTCTGGAATAAATATGTCCAATATGTCCTGGTTTAGACAAGTGAATACAGTGAATAGATATACAAGGTTACATGTAATATTTGTTTTATTCCATATTTTGACTCTGCAGTTCATACAGATGAACAGATTCAGGAACAGATCATTCCAACACTACAAACAACCAACTTTTCTTTTCTAAATGAAAATAAAAGTTGATCTTAGTTAACTCCAAGAAAACAAAATATAAAAACCAACAAAAAAAAAAAAAAACACTTAAGCCTGCAAAACAAATTAGCATGCATGGCAGTCAAATGGCCAACAGACCCAGAAGTTCTTTAAACAAGACACTGATAACTGATGTTTAATCCTCCATAATGAATCTTCATCTCCTGTTTAGCAGTTTTATGGTCGTAGTTTTGAATTTCCACCTGCAGCTCCTGCAAACGTTGAACTGATCTTCACTGATTCTCCCTTCTCATCTTTTTTTGAGTAGCTTTGCAAATATGAAGATAAATTCTTATGAGAAACAGTTTTGGTCAGCTTTAAGGGAAGTAATTATTTATTCTTTTGTCATTAGTTATTATTAATGATCTCAGTTTCGATATGGATTCCAGTGAATCCACTGTTTTGTCATTAACATTATAATCATTAACAATCAGTTCCACTCATTATAAATGTTCAAAGAACATTTTATTGAATATGTTCAACAAATATTCCATAAAGAACATTTTTAATAGAGGAATTATGGGAAAGACAATGTGAGAACCACACATTTTGGGTTTGAGGTTCTCACATTATTACATTTTTAAAAAGTTTAATCATTTCATTTCATTTCTCTTGCCATCTGAATCTCTACAGGTTCCAAAACCTTTTCAATGTTCAGTAGCTGTCTTTCATAATTTTTCTTTCTCTTATCCAGTTTCCATTGGGCGTGTAGCAATTCTTCTTTTTTCCCTAAAAATGATTCTTTTTCACCAAACGTTTGTTTCTCTGTTATTTCTTTTTGCACCAACTGAAGATCCTTTTTGTTTGTTTCTCTTTCACTCTGAGTTTCTTTAAGCTGCTGTAAAAGATCCTGTTTCTGCTTCTCCAGTTCATCCTTCACTTTGTTCTGTGTAGCATTTAATTCTTCATTCTTCTCTGTTGAAGAAAAAATTACAGACTTTAATACTGAGGAAACAACATATTCCAGTAAAATGTCCACAATACTAGAAAAACAGGAAAATCTGTTTAAAATCCTGAAAGTAGAAAATTTAGATTCTTGACCTTTTAGTGGGTAGAAATTGAAAACAACCTGCTATTTTTGACATTTCTAAGTTTTTGCATTCAGTCTGAATTTCCTACTTATTTCACAGATGATGAAATGAAGCAGATCCAGATCAGTCCTGATGAAGCATCGCTGAAATATTACGATGCCAAATTTTACAGTTTGTCGTTTCAATATTTTAAGAATATAAAATGATAACTTTTAGACATTTAGACAATTAAAAGTTAACATTTTTATTCAATGTGCAGGATATCATAAAAACTTGAGATCTGGAAGAGGATGAAATTTTAAATTGAACAATAGATTTGAACTGTATCACAGTTATTGTGACTATCAGACCTAAAGAGCTGATAATTCTGCATAATGAATCTAGTGCATTAATATAACATGTGTATTTATTAACAACTTTATTATATTTTCTATCCATCTCTGTTCTTCATGCTTTGTATTCCATGAATTTATTTGTGTTTTATTTAAATGTTTAAATATTATCTTGCATTAAATTTATCAGTTGTATGAAGATTGTCACTTTTTAAATTAATCAGCATTAAATATAAAATATTCTGATTTCATGGATCACTGTATTCAATATTTTACTGTTCATCTCAAATTTCCAGTTTGATTTTGTTTCCTTTGAGTTTAACTCTTTCATTTCTCAGTCTGGACTCCAAATCTTTCTCTTTCTCTTCTTGTTCTTGTATTGTTTTGGTCAGGTTAGCTTTCTCTCCTGAAGTGGAAACAGAAGATACAAACATTAACATGACAGAAATTAAATATTGTCATTAAATGTTCAGAATATAATGTAAACTGACCTGATCTGCTCCTAATGCTGACTACTGCATTCAGTGAACTTACAGTTGATCACATCAATGTTATTATTCTGGGTTATTAATTTGTTGTCAGTTCCAACACTGGTCTGTGTTGTTCATTATGATAGTAACATCCTGATACTCCAGTCATTTGTTTATGTTTTGTTGCTTTTTTCCAATAATTTTCTTTTTTATCTATAGATTTTGTTTGAGCATTTTCTAAACATCTTCAAGTCTTTATTCTATTTATTATATTGTCTTGGTATTCAATCAATTTGTTTTTAGTTGCTGTTTTATAATTATTGCTTCATGCATAGATTTTCACTGTAACAGTATGAGAGATTTAATTTCATAGCTAATCTTTAACATAAAATGTTCTGATTTGATAAAGCATTATATTCAATAACTTAATGCTCATCTTATAAGTAGTAAAGTAAAGTTTTCTTCTGAGATTACCTCTTAAATTATCCAGCGTGGAGAGAAACTCTTTTTCCTTCTCTTTTTGTTCATTTATTTGCTTAGCTAGGTCGTCATTCTTGGCTGTGGAGGAAACAAAATTACATTAAATACAGCAGAAATACAATCTTATCATCAAATATTTAGAATATAAATAAAACTGGAGGAGCATGAAACTTTGAAGTGAAAAATATTTTTAAACCCTAAAGTGCATCATTACTTTGGCTCCATTCAAACATGAAGTGAATGCAATCCTACATACTGCATCCAGTACATTTATACTAAATTAAATTAAATTAAATTAAATAGGTTTCAGTTATTAAGGCTTTTTTTCCCTGAATTTCCCCCTTTATTGACAATTGAGGCTGTTTCTGGCTCTAAACATCGTCTCTTCTGTTCATTACTCTGATTATCAGAATATCTATGTTATAGTCATTTGTCTGTTCTGTCACCGTGTTATGAAGATTTTTTTTATTCAACAAGATTTAACTGGTTGAATAAACCAGTTAATTTAAATGGTTAAATTAACTGGTTAAAGTTTTATTTTTAAAATAATAAAACACTAGAGCTGTTTCATTATTTTTCCAAGTAGGACTAATATGGAAAAATAAAAAATAAATAACTTAGATGTTCTCTAAAAGTCATTTAAATACCAGTTTGGTCTCTATAAATGTTTAATTTTTGGGTTATTAACATCACTGACCTTAAAAACACGTTCAACACAAAATCATCTGTTTTTATTTTTACCAACAAAATACAAATAAAGTTCACAAACTGTTCGAATAATCTGTGCTCACTCTTGATTTTCTAATTTGACTAGTTTGAGAAATGTAGCAGGTCAAATTTGGTTTGATTCAGATTCAGTGTTCTTTTTTTAAGAAAAAACAAAAAACTAATTGATCTCTAACAATACATGTTTTGCTTTCATATAGCATGGTCTCCAATGACTTTAATTGCTCTGGATATTTTCTGCATAATTATAATTTTCCAATGAGTTTACCTTTTTCAGTTTCCAGTTCTTGTTTGCACATTTCAAGTTCGTTTTTCCATTTGATGTTTTCCTCTTCCAGTTTGCTGCATGTGGAGCTTAATTGATTCTCATCCTTTTCTTGTGTTTTAATCTGGAGAGACTCACAGAGAAAAGCATAAATTTGAGAGTTTTATTTGACGTGAAACCAGGATTCTTTGGTGCTCTCAACATAGCAGAAGAAATACATGCTGAGAATCACCACCAGCTTGAATAATCACCGTAGAGTGAAGATGAGGGTCTTCTTCCCCTGGGGGTCCGGACAATGGAGGTGAAGTAGACCTTGTAACAGAGCGGCTTGGGAGGACAGAGGTAGGGAAGGTTGAAGGGTGATTGTAAGTCAGGTGGGTCCCTGGATGAGGAGCCTTATGATGGGATTCTTCATCAATGATTGGCGGAGACGTAGGGAGGACCTGCTGTTGGTTGGCTGAGATGTTGGATAAATAATAATGTTGGAATACATCATACAAGTACTCCTTTGGCTTGGTTTTGTGCCAAAGGCTTCATTTTCAGTGTCTTTTCTCTATTCTTGTCACATGGGGAAGCAAAATATACTAAATATCTTGTAGTCAAAGGTCAAAAATATTTTTAAGACTATGAAGAAAGTTTAAAATTAAAAATATGTTTAGACCTAATCAAATGTAATTCATGTGACCACTTTCTCATCTGAATCACTCTTAATGCTGGCTACTGCATTCAGTGCATTCACACTGAATTACATAAATATTAGTCTTCTGGGAGATTGAAGAGATGTCAGTTATAACAATTTTAACTTTTGTTCTCAATTCTAGTTATCTGATTTAATTGTCTTCTATTAATTGCTAATGATTTTCTTTAGATATTCTCTAAAAGTCACTTAAATACCAGTTTGGTCTCTAGAAATGTTTAATTTCTGGGTTATTAGTGTCACTGACCTTAAAAACATATGAAACACAAAATCATCTATTTTTATTTTTACCAACAAAATACAAATAAAGTTCACAAACTGTTGAAATAATCTTTATTCATCTTCACTCTGATGCCAAATTATCAATAAACCTTTACATTTCTATATTCTTTTATGTAACTAATTAACCTTTAACATTTAATATTTTTCCTTTCATGTAGCACAATTATTCATTTGCATTTCTTGATTTTTTTTCTTTTTCTCGTTTTTGTTCTTTATTCCAGTTCCTTGATCCTCTTTGTATTCCATGAACTATTTAATGCCTAATCGCTGTTTTTGTTTTTGTTCATGTACAACATTTCCACCACAGATGTAATAAAGCTGCATTTTTGAAGCTAATTAAAAATGCAATCACCTTTCTGCTCTGTGTTTGACTCGGTGTTTGTGGCTCCGGTCTCAATTGTGTCATCATGTCCTGATGTGTGGGACTGTGAGCCCCCAGACCCATTACTGGACATTCTTATGGAGAAACCTTACAGACACAAGAACACACACAAACACACAGGTGTTTAGATTCAGGTGTTTGTCAGATAAACTCTGCTAGGCTGCAGTTGTCACTGAATACATCTTGTCTTTCCAATGAGGCCATAATGTTGCTGCTGTTTGTTGCTGCTGTTTCTCTGTTTTGTCTTTTCTCTTTCTGCAGGTCTAGAGGAAGATTTGTAACATTTTGTAACATTTTGAGTTGTTCTCTCTGTACTTATTCCTCTCCTCCTGTCTTCTTTCCATTTAAACATTTCTCCACCTTTTCCCCTCTTTTCTTCTTTCCTTTTCATCTCTGGGTTCATTACATTTGACACAAACCCAAAGCAAATTCTAATAAAGTTTCATATGTACATCAAACGGAGCATCATGGCCAAAGCCATAATTCTCTGCTTGTAAATCTGTTCGGCTTCACTGTGACTCTTAGACAACAACCCCTAGTGTCCCACTGCCAGGCAGAACAAAAACAGATAAAATCTCTTTTATTTTCTTGCTAGCAATGACAGACTGATGGCATTTTGTTTGCAAACATTCAGTGTCTGAACAACCAGGCGGATGAATAGAAGACATAAAGCTGCATAAGTTTATTTATTAATCTATTAAAAAATCTCTTATTTTTAATAAAGAACAACTCCAGACATATTTCTAAGAAAATATGTGTGTAAGGAAGATTGGACCAAGGAAAAGGAGCAGAAACTAATACATCATGTTCTGTTAATCTGCAGGTATTTTGTTTAACAGAAAAGTAAAAACAGGATTAATCCTTAACATTTTACCTTTGTGAAACTAAAGTAGATTGTCTAGTTAATTTTCTAATAAAATAAAACAAACTATGCTATGTGAAGCTGAAATTATTTTGATTTCATTTAAACTTTATTTGGCATTTAAATAAAAAAGTGAATCAAATTAAGAAATGAAACGTTAGTAAATCTTACCGGTTGTGTTCAGCGTCAAACCAGCTCCTCTTAGTTCACATCGGAGGTCCTGTGATATAAAAATGGTTTCATTGTCCTGCTTTACAAAGGTTGATGCCACACCTGTTATAAGTCTGCAGCGCTGCTTTAATTACTGTCGTTAAACCAGAGGATCAAATGTTTTCAGCTGAGGATCGATGGACTCTGAACCTGCCAGATACAAACTGGCAGCAACTCAGATTAGATTAAACTTGGTTTCTGAATCTGCTTGCAGGCCAGCATTTAACTGCTTTAAGATCAGGCCTGCAGTGTTTCACAACACTGCTGTTACCATGGAAACACCACCAGTCCACCAAGAAGCACAAACAGAATCAATGATCAGAAAAAAAATCAAAACGACTCAAAAACTAGATGGAGATGTAGAGATTTATTATTTTTACATTCTTTAAAACTTCATGGTGGGAAAATAATCAAATTTACTTTTAATGTTAAGTTGAAACTGAAATTAAAATCTACGACTTTCAAAAGACAAAGAATAAAAAAATAAATAAAATCAATGTTTAACAACTAGTTAGTAAGTTTTCTCTGTGTTTTACATAGAAGAGATTAAATTAACTTATTGGTTGTTTCCAGCAATAAACTACAGTTTCACTTCAGGATCATTAAAGTGTGATGTGCTGTTTTTACTTTTTTTTTTTTTAGAATAAAATGTTTTACTTACATGAGCAAGTAAACAAAAGTTTTCATGATTTTTTTTTTTTAATTATTGGTCATTTAAAACTAAACCACAGGAAGTTTAATTTAATTTTACCTGAAGCTGATAGCAGTAAATCTGAAGAAGCAGATATTATTTCATTACAGTTGTTTGCTAACGACACCAGAGTTTCAATAACTGATTTGCAAAAAACTACAAATGTTCATATCATCATAAAACTGTCAGGTTCAATCCTCATAACTGTGTTCAACTATCTTCCACTTTGTGTAACTTTAGAAGACAACAGTCAATATAAACCTCCAGTTAACAGCTTATAACTTTTACTAAACTAAATAAACAGCTGAAAATATTCTACAATGATTATTACACAATATAGTGTTATACTAAAACACTGATGAAGTAAAACAGTAAAGATGCACAACTGAATTTTCTCTTTTCCATGATTTTATCAGAGATCATAAGAATGATGGATGAGGCTTCATGATGTTTAAGAAAAACATTAAAATTTAAATACTGATTAAAAAAACAACAGGATGTGATGTTATGTTTCTTTAAATAAAAGCTGATAAAAGGAAAATAAACATTATTTTAGAATGGACCAGATTTTATTTTTATTTCTAATAACAGCAACATTTTACATGTTTTATTTCTGAGTATCTCATCAATGATAAGACGACCCCTCAGTGGAATATAAAAACTGATTTATTTGTTATTACAAAGAAAATATATTGAAAAAATAAACATTATTTAGATGTGCTTATTCAGTATTAATCAGATTACAAAATTGTCATTGATTTATTTTGAGATACATTTCATGAGTTTTTTGTTCATTTTAGTAAAAAACGTTTATAAAGAAAAAAACCCAGATTTTACACACATGTAAAATATATTTTACACACATGTAAAGTTGTCATATTTCATGTTTCAGTAGGTTTGTCCTCTGAGTTTGCAGCAGTTTTTTCACCTCAGACTAAATCTGCAGCTAAACTTCCTTTAGTGCTTTCAGGAAGGTCTCAATGTTGAACCTGTTGAAACTTTTCTTTAATCAAGATGTTGCAGAATAAATGAAAACTTCATTTATTTCTGTCTCATTAGTGACATCAGATTTGCTCCTTTGTCTCTTTTTGATCAAGTTGTTTTTCTATTTTCTTTAGATGGTTTTCCATCTCCTGTTTTCTCTCCTGCAGCTTCTTAATTTCATCATTTGTTCTCTGCATTAGTTTATCTGTTATATATCCAATCTTTTGATGACTTTGCCTTCTCTGTGTCAGTTTCTCTTTGCTCTCTGTTATGATTCCCTTCAGTTTTAAGTATCCTTGTGCTCTCCTCTCTATTATGTTCCCCGTCTGGTTTGTTACTTCATCATCAACAGCCTTAAACTTCTCCTCATCCTCTACAATCATTTTATCTGCCTCCACCGTTTGATCAGCAAGTAGTTTTTTCTGCTCCTTCAGTTCCTCTGACATCTTCATTAAAGCTTCAATCTGCTGATCAATGATTTTCTGCTCCTCCTCTAGTTTTCCTGTTGCAATGAGCTTCTGATGCTCTTCACTGATTTTCTTTAACTTCTGCTTTTCTGTAGAAACAAGAAGAGAATTCAGATAAAGATTCATCAGTGCAGTTCCAACACAGAAACTGAAATTTGTTTCTCTTTAAGATTGTAAATGTTCATTAGGTTTCTACTGAAACACACTCACTCTTTTTGTTCATCCAAATAAGAAGAGCGACTCCAAGAACAAACATGACGACTAAAATCACGTTGAAGCTGATAGAAACGGAGCAGCTAGACTCATATATGAAGAAATCATCTGAAAAACGACCAAAAACAGAACCGTTACTGAAATAACTGAAGTGTTTGATGATGAAATGTTTCAGTTTCCCACCTGGAACATGAATGTGTGTCTCTCTGCTCTGGTTGATGTCTTTCTGTTGGACTCTGCAGGT
>CAEGAE010066047.1:0-47032 GCA_903067095.1 Girardinus metallicus | reverse complement strand
CCTTTTGCAAAAGCTTGGTTAAAACCTAATACGTTGTCTGTGGTTCTTTTATGTAGGTTCGGAAAATACCTATCAGCTTTGCTTTTTTTTTTTTTCAGACAGCAGTGCTCAATGTGATTTTTTTTTTTTGCAGCACTTGGTGAAAAGGAAGGCAAAATTCTTTGGTGGTGATACCATTACCTTCATCGACTACATGATGTGGCCATTCTTTGAGAGGCTTGGGATGTTTGAAGTACAACAGTGAGTAATATTTACTTTTTTTAAGAAGTTTTTTTTGTATTCTAGGTTGAAAAGTTTTCAGATCATTTAATGGGAATAAACTAGACCAACAAGAAGTACAGCAAAAGATCAACTGTGGTATCAGAGGAGATCCCAATACCTCAGTAGTCAGTGGCACCCATAAGGCCTGGGTTTTATTCAGAAATATCTATCTCAGGGAATGTATTAAGTCCAAATGATGGCATAGAGTTGGATATTGATGTGCTGTAAAGTGTTTTCTCTGGATCTTGCAGCTGCGTGGACCACACACCTGAACTGAAGAAGTGGACAGAGCAGATGCTGCAGGACCCAGCTGTTAAAGCCACCATGTTCAGCACAGAGAATCACAAAGCCTTCTTCAACAGCTTTGTAGATGGAAAACCTAACTATGACTCTGGCCTGTAGAAAACAAATAATCAGTGCTTCATAGCAACAAGTCTACATGTTTTCTATTTCTGTCATAGAAAACATGTATGTTTTTTATCTCTTTCTATTGCATTTTGTTTCTGCTGGTCATTTAAAAGATAATTTCATGAAAGTGGGTGTTGGTTCAAAGTTTCTTTTTAAAATTAGACATGTGCTATCTATGTCAAAAATAAAGATAAAATGTATTCCATCAAAGATATCCTGCTGTGGTTTTTGTTTGTTTGTTTGTTTTTTGTCTTTCAATCAACATTTCACTCTTATTGGCTGCCATAAGATTTAGAGGTTCAAACATGAAGGTGCCAGGTTTGAATTAGTAAATATGCAACTATAATGCTTCTTCACTATTTCCTAGAAGTTATGTGTTTAAAGTTATAAAACAGATGAATGGCCACAAAACGCTGTATTTCTAAAGAATGAAGCTCTAAAGAGCTGCAACATTACAAATCCAATGTCTGCATGCACAACATTATTCAAATATGCTTATTTGACAAACGCTCTATGCATTATTTAAGTATAGCCTTTACTGTTCATTTAACGTAAGTCATATTTATAAACTACCCTTTAATTTGCACATAATAAATAGAAAATATATTCTGTGTGAAAGCTGAACATTGGCTCTGTCTCGTAGACGGTGAATGTGTGAGCACAAAGCTGGAGTTGATTCTGAATGTTCAACACCAAAGGGATACAAATTGCTTCAGGGCAACGGTTCTCAAAAATAATCAACTGAATAATTGTCCTACAGAAGGAATTTTGCTTCAGTTCAATGCAGACTGATTTTAGTCTTCATACCACCACAAAAAAAAAGTTTGGGGTAGTCTTTTCCACCAATATTCAACACCTGGCGATAGCTAAGAAGAGATTCAAAAAAACAAGAATAAAACACTTTCATTAAGCAGGACTAACATTAAAAGTGGGATAATTTCCAATAAAAGTGTCTACATGGGTGTGCTTTTTTCTCCAATGACTTCACCTGGGGAACCGAAGTTCAATTTATCATTAATAAGTACTCCCAGGTATTTATAAGTACTCTCAGGATTTCATGTTAAAAGACTTTTACTCTGGAAAGCATCTGAAACGGAACAGCTTCCTTTTTTATTAGTCAGAGGAACAAGATTCAATAACACTTTTTTTTTCTGTTTTACTTTAGCAAAAAAAAAAAATTATATATATATATATATATATATATATATAACATATATATATATATATATGTGTGTATAATATCCATTTTTGTTTACACTTTTTTGAGATGATCAGCAAGTCTTAGAAGTTTTCAAATATTTAATCACTTTTACTTGCCTTTGTATGCATAACAGACTCATTTATGTTTTCCATACTTGCTATGTGCACACCTAAACATTCCTATTTTTATTATTAGAGTCATTATTAAAGTTTAAAGCAACTAAACAAGTCACAGGGAGTTCTAAACAATTCATTTTAAGGATGTTTACATTTGTTTACCAGGGGCACTTTATTCACTTCTGAACTCTGCCATTGTATTTAAACACTGTGAAACTAGATCACACACAGTTACTGTCATAACATCATTCTTTGGAATACATCTCATCTGAGTCTTATGTGAAACTTTGCAAAAGAAAATGAGCTAATCTTTTTTACAACTTTCTCTGCTCCTTCCAGCTGGAAACAGGCTGCAGGATGCAAATGAACGAGCCGCCTTCCAAAAGCCACATCAGTAAAATTTACATCAAGGTTCCCTCCTGCTGTGCCTGAAACGGGGTCTTAGCTAAATATTGCAGACTTGACTAAACGTTGGGATGTGGTTGTTTGAGACAGCATTTTACTGGTTCCATGAGGAAAATTTGGGGAAATTTACAACCCCACAGTCACACATCTACAACATGGCTGGTAAATGTGCAAATCGGGTAGCAGTTCTCGTATTGCTGTGGGTGGTCGATGTTTATAGCTGCCATTTGCAAGAAAGTGTGGTTGGTTTAAGAAAAAAACAACAAAAAAACCCAATATGTAGTTTCAGATGTATGCAGACTAAATTGAGGTTTCCACAATAATTTATGGTTTACAAATGGTTTTTGTGTCTTTGCTGGCATATTAGGTAAGAGTGTGGAGTGGTTATCAGTGAAACCAATGCTTGTGCTTAATCCCAGTCCAAACATTTTTTTTGCATGTTCCTCTCAGCTCCAACCTCTCTGCATGTCTAGAGAAGATTAAGAGGGTATCAGAGTTATGGGTATATTACTATTCTATAAGCTCAGCTACTCTAGGGTTCAGTCACACTTTTGTGCCTTTTATTCAGTTAAGCGCTGTATTTGTTCTGTTAGCAGCAAAAAGCTTCTTCTGTATTTTGTCTTGATGGTGTAAGAGAGAGACGCTTGCAGTTGGTCTGTTGGAAAACAGACCAACAGAACAGAACCTTGCTCATCTCCTGTTGTGTGAAAATGTAAAACATCCAACTAAAGCCTCTATATGTGGCTTTTTTGTCATTACTAAACCTATCCATTATTGCACTTGTAATGTGTGATGAACCAGAGAGGAAATTTCTAAGCAGTAATCTAATATCCTGTTTTTCTAAAACTAGCTTCTGACTAATTGCTGTAAAAATACTAAATGGGCAAATAACTTTCTGTGGTTTTCCACACATTTTTTCCCCCCGGAGAAAAAGTCCATCAGCAGTAATTCAAGAGCAAGTTTTATCTTCAGGATGTGGAGAACGTTGTGCTAATTACTCAGGGGAAAAGATGCATTAGCAGCTCTTGGAATCCATTTTTGATGTGGAACAAACAAGCCTTCTATTTAAATCTTTTTTTATCCTTTAGTCTCACCCCAAAATGGGAAAGACGGTGACTAGTCATAATAGGACAAATCAGGAGCTAGTGCATCAAAGGCCTTTTGTAAACTGGAACTTAAAAAGCGAGCCGTGTTTTAATCTGGCGCTCTTTTTTTAGTGCTTGGACACCCACTGAAAATCTTAAAACTATTTTATTCAGTGATATCTATAATAGCTTTCTGGTTTTCATATAAATACAGTGTATTTATATGAGTGTTTAATTTTCTTATTGCTAAAGAAGAAAAACTTTAAAACAACAACAAACTGTCTTTAAATAAAAAAAAAGAAAATTTACACTTCTCATATTAAGCCTTGTGTTGTGCTGCAGCTTAATTTCTTAATATATAACTAAAGAGAACGCAACCCAGTTGTGTTGAAGTGGCAAATTAGGAAACCAGTGGGAATTTCTCAGCTGTACAAGTGCAAATAAGTTGTTGATTACTGTAGCTGTCATTGCTTTTTGTTATATGTGGTAGTCATATTGGATTATAAGGTTAGGTTTGGCAAGGAAGCTCTGACTTGAAAGATGCCGTCATCTGCTGTGGGCATAAGTAGATGGAAGTGGTCAGCAAGATCACTCCAGATGGCCGTGGTGTTTAAAGAATACTTAGACTTAGATGATTATTAATTAAAATCCTAGATCAACAGTTTGTGAAATACTTAGACTAGTTCATTTGGCATTGTAAAATCCCTAGATTCCCTTTTCTTGCTGATTAATACTTGGTTTGATAACCCATATGATTGGCTGATTCACTGTTTGCTTTCTTAAATGCAATTGAACAGGTCTTTCTGGTGAAGTGGCATGTCGCAGGTCCATAAAATGAGCAGCAGATCAACTTCAGTTTTCTTTTGGTGGTTTCTTGCGCATTATGCTTTCTCTGACTTGATTTTGCACCGCTCACAGATATTACAGGTAGCTAACTATCCAGTTGGTAAAAACCTAATTCATGTTTTTACAATCGCAACTTTCCTCTGGCACGCTAAAGTTGAAACAAATGTTGGATTTTTGAATGATCGTATTATAGAGTTTAATAGATTTGTGTACTCTGCCTTCCAAGATTCCTCTACCTAAGGTAAGGCTTCATGATCATAAAAACTATTACGTCTTCCTTTTTTATTTTTAATGGACTGTTCACCCACCCATTCATCATTTGAAGTAGAGTTAAACATAGAAAGCTTCACTTTAGTGTATTTTCCTTTTGGTCTCTCTCCTCACAGTTTCTCATCAGTCAGCCTCACTGGAAGACTGGCTGGAATTATGTCAGCTGCAGACATTTTTCTGAAGAATGGGAGGGGTATGCTCCAGGAATTTGCAAAGGAACATAATACCATTGGCAAGTGTACTTCCCCAGTTTAGCCAGTGCTTCTTCGTTGCTGTTTTTCTTTCATTTAATACGCAGCTGCCTGGTATTTCCAGTGGCCCCGAGACTACCTCAGTGGTAGATATTGGAGTGGAGAATTGCATTCCTATTAAGGGCTAAGACCTTCTAGAGCCTCACTCTGGCTAATGTAATGAACATTGAAAATGTCAACTAGTATTCCATAAAATAAAATGTGTCATTTCTTAAAACCAGGAATTTATAAATTCCTGGGTTTTTTTTAGATGAAGTGCAGAAAACATCCCTACTTCCTTAAATGATTTCTGTCTTTGGAGTTGTTAAGGTTGAAACCTTTCACCCACATACTTTTGGGATCCTCCTCTAGTCATACAACTCCACAACTCCGTTTTGTAACCTTGAGGAAGGGTACAGCATTAGACAGGCAGCAGTTATAATTCCTGGCAGCTGTAATAGATTGTGGTGGTGAAAAGCAGAAAACGGATAAGGATGTACGTTAGAGCTGGAAAAGGCTGATGTGTATTTTTGAGGGGGTGCGGGGGGACGGGGGATGTTTCCGAACGACTCAAGGACGTCATGCTCTCTCTGGGCTTCTGCTTGTTACTTTGTGTTAGTTTTAGACGTGGCTAAAGCATTTGGAAATAGTGGAGATTTTGGACTTTTCAGGACCGATTTTTTTCTTTCACTGTCAGAGACGTAGTGTCTCAGTGTAGGACCCAACTGATTCCTACCATCAGTTGGGTCCTACCACACCCAACTGATGGTAGGAATATTTTTCCCTCTGTTTATTTTCAACATTTCTTTGTATGGAATTTCAACCTGACATTTACCAGAATTATGTTTTTTTACCCTTCTTGTCTCTTTTTTTATTGATTTATTTAAAAAGCAAAAGCCTTGCAAGAAGGAATACAAGTAAAGAGTCAGCAACTCAACTAAATATTTCTTGTTCCCCCAGCATAGTAAGGGATGTTATGTCTGAAAGCTTGTAGAAATTAGAATTTAAAAAAAAACTCATTCTTGAAATTTTCCTTTTAAAAATTGAAACCAGATAAAATCGGCTTTGATTTTCATTCCCAATCCATCGCTAATATAATTTTGAATCGGAAGATTTCCTGGTATGGAGCTTGCTTTTAAGAGCAGCCCATAAACTCTCACTAGGTATTAGGCCTGCGTTAATCCAGAGCCCTAATCTGGGGTTGTTGATTTGTGGAACATCAAGTTGTTTGACGATCGTTAATTGTTTAAAAGTGACATTCAGGTATTTGGATGAATGTATCCCCTTTCTTCATTCTATCCACTTTGTGCAATGCAGCAAAATGGAGCTGTGTCTTATTTCAGAAATGACCATTTCCCTAAATATGTTGCCTAATCCGCTGTTCTGTTCTGATTATATTTCAGCGTCCCTGCCCTCCATCATTTTGACCATTAGGTTCAAGCCTTATCAACGGGGGATTCATTGTGACGACGAGAGCATCAAGTACCCGCTCAAACCGGACACCATTTCCCACAGCATGATGGGAGTTATAACCATCACCTGCACTGTCATTATTGTAAGCTTTTCCTCAGAATGACACAAACTAAACAGTCACTTAAAAACATCTGGTGACGCTTATCCAGCTGATATGGTGCGCTAAGGAGATAATGTGAATATAAAAAAGATAAACATTTTTATAATTGAACAAAAAATCTGTTTTTTTTTTTTTTGCTTTTCCACAGATCTCCTCTGGAGAAGCTTATCTAGTCCACAAAAAAATAATTTACTCAAATTCAAAGTTTAATCAGTACGTAGCAGCACTCTACAAGGTGGTGGGAACCTTTGTGTTTGGAGCAACTGTCAGCCAGTCGCTCACAGACATCGCCAAGTTCACAATTGGCCGTCCGAGGCCTAACTTTATGGCCGTGTGCGCGCCGAAGAACTGCACAGGATATGTGCTGGAAATCAACTGCACAGGCCAGTTACATGAAGTCACAGAGTCAAGGTAGGACAACAACTATGACTGTAATTTGTATCATAACTGGGAGGAGGCAACTGGCAATAAAGCTCAAATATAAGACTGTATAAATGGCTGGTTGAATGGGTTTTAGAAGAGCTTTAAAAACTAAAGCTCTTCACTTCCCAATTCCCATCTCATCTTCCAAATATGACAGGCATATTTGCCCCCATACATTTATATAGTTATTCAGGTTTCAATATCACCCCAATCTTTTAAAGCCTTATAACATATTGAGGTTCTGCCTATCTTAAGAATTTGTAACTGAATTCACAGTGCCTATGTATGAAAATAAATGTGCAGGAAAATGGAAGAATAATCCGAAAGATATTAATAATAAACTCCCTAGAAGATTAATTTAATTTTTTTTTTTTTTTCATAGATTATCTTTTTACTCTGGACACTCCTCCTTTGGAATGTACTGCATGCTCTTCCTGGCGGTAAGTGCAGCCTTGAGTTCTTGAAAGCAGTGCTGACATATCTCTGTTTTCAGCGCCAGTGCAAACGCCTGCTTTTGGATCAGGCATTCCAGTCCCCAGATGCTTGTGTTTGCAGATGTGTTATCAATGGACAATTGTTGAACAGTAGAAAAGTCCCATGGAGCCAGATTAAACCAGTGGACTTAAAAAAAACAAGGCAAGGGTTCATGAGGAGAAATGAGCAGAGTGGAATTGTTCATACATCTGCAGAATTTTATTTCTCAAGAAGTTTGTGTTCCATTTTGTGACCTTTCCAGCTCTTTAGTTTGACAAGTAATTCATTGTTAGTTCATTCATATAATAACCA
The DNA here is from genome assembly GCA_903067095.1 of Girardinus metallicus. Lineage (NCBI taxonomy): Eukaryota > Metazoa > Chordata > Actinopteri > Cyprinodontiformes > Poeciliidae > Girardinus > Girardinus metallicus. The sequence continues at coordinate 39,428 of CAEGAE010066047.1, read as the reverse complement.
CACAAAGAAACAAAGTTATATTTCATGGCTGATGGATGTTGTTGAAGAAGGGTCTTGCTTCAGATCTTAAGAGATCAAACAGCATGTGTGAGAGGACCAGTTACCTTAAAGGTTCGTGTAGCTCCTAGCTCAACAATGTCCCTCAGCTGTACTGGTCAATGAGTGGAGTCAGTGTCCACTGCTTTCCTTACTGCACCGGATTTAAAATCAAGACTTAAGGCAGACTGACCAATTTGTCACATAAAAGAAAAGGTGCTAGCTGTCAGCTTCTGTTATGTCCACCTGGACACGTTTGTATTGCAGTCTCTTACTTCTGTGGGAGAACATGTTGCCTGTTTACTTGCAGCTGTAAGTAATCCACCCTGTTATCCAGTGGACAAACCAAAGCAAGATAACTGGTGTGGTTGTTTCCTGGAGGTCAGATCTAAGCTCTGCTCAGCTAATGGTGCTGCCGCTCAGCCTCCATGTCCAACCACATCACATTCAGTGCGGATCCACCTCAAAAGCAAGCTGTCCACCATTTTCCATATTTCATTGCCTTAATATTCCCTATCACAGGCATTAACAAATCCTTTGTGTTAGCATTAGAAACTCTGTTTTTTGAGAAAGTGAGGCTGCTGCAAACAGGTGTGCAGCCATTTTTTTTGAAACAAGATTTTATTTTATGCTGTACACCTTTTAAATCTATGAGAATCTACGGTCCCAAGCCGGATGTTTGCCGAAGGACGAAGCGATCGGGGCTGTGCTGTTTTCAACCAAGCAAAACCTGACGAACTTCCAGACAGAAAGAACAGAGTTGAGCAGTCACTTCATATTTGTCTCCTGTGGGCTGTGTTTTAAAAAGTGTTCTACAGTGTAAAGTATGGCCTTGTGGCAGGGGGACGTGAGTGTGATGCCAGCTATTACACCTTCAACAGCAGCTGAGAAGAAACTTTATGCAGCTGCCAGATTCATATATTTTTTGGCTTCCACCGTTTCCTTCAAAAAGACTACAGCACTTACTGGTTTATTCATCCACAGTGGATATAAATTATATTTGTGTTCGACACGGGTTCTCATATTAGTCTGTTTTACTTTTGAAGTAGGCACACAGACATTTTTCACATAATTGACTTGTTTTGTGCCTACATGACATCCACTTAAAAACTACAGTAAGTGATTTATTGATGGGTGGCTAATTTCAATCTCTAGTTCCATCGACAAACTGGTGTCAAATGCACAAAAACAAAGACAAGAAACAAAAACAACACACAAAGAAATGTTATACAAATCAAAATAAATAGCCAACCTGTTTTGGATAATGTCTTTCTTGTTGTTCAGATTTGTTAACTGGTCTTTCTCCCCATTTATTCTTCCATCACAGCTTTACGTGCAGGCCAGACTTGCGGCCAAGTGGGCCAGACTTTTGCGGCCCACCATTCAGTTCTTCCTGGTGGCCTTCGCGGTGTACGTGGGTTACACCCGAGTCTCTGATTACAAGCACCATTGGAGCGACGTGATGGTGGGGCTGCTGCAGGGAGCTCTTGTTGCCGTGCTCAACGTGAGTCTCCTAGACGACGTCTTAAGGCAAACACAGTAACACGCCAGACTTCCCAAAAAGGCAGCTAATAACTCAACTGAACCCTGCTCGGGGGCGTCTTTGATCTTGTCTGGGTTGCTTGAAACATGCTCACATTTTGACATTTTGTCCCGTTTGATGTAACTTCAACCTCACCTAATGACATCCTAACATTAAATGTCACCACAGTGGGGAATATATGATTGGAAAACCAAACAGGGTGAGATGTTTAATGGAACTCTTACCGTTAATAATATTCATTCCAGTGCTGAAAATCGCTGATGAAGCATTTTTTAGCTTCATTAAATGTCGACAGTAACTTGGAAGTTGAAGGAGTGTAAAACATCAATAGTGTGTCACAATTCCCTGCCAGTAAGTTCATTGTGTTCGTTTCAACCAGGCAGGCTGGTTGAAATTGTGCTGAGGACAGTATATGCACATTTGATTAATTGTAGCCTTAACGCATGTCTCTGGCCTCCACTTCCCTGCGTGCAAAAAGAAACCCTGTGAGGCAATATTTTATACCTTCAGAAGTTGGCCGTGCTCTCTGTGAGCTCCTCTCATACATGAGTCCTTAGAAGTGTTGGCATGTCACTTAGCAGCGCTGCACAGACCCTTCCAAACAGATGCAATCACAATTTCCAGCCTTGCCTTTTTTTTTTTTTCATCCTCACTGAGAAAAATGCCTCCTAAGTGACCAAGAGTCTTAACAGTCTGACCTCCTTCCTCCCGCCTCAGGTTCGCTTTGTGTCCGACTTCTTCAAGAAGCGCCATGCACATGGCACGAGCCCAGACGCGGGGAGCAGCGAGGAGCCAGAGAGGAAACCGAGCCTGCAGATTGCAGACGCTGAGCACGGCAACCACTGCGGCTACCGCAACGATCCCGGTCCCTTGTGATGAGAGGCGTCGGCTCCCTTGGCTTGCAGCCTGCAGACACCCAAACCTGTGCGATAGGTTCCGATGAAGGAGCCGCAGCTCCGTTTGTGCGGTCTGCTGCTTTTAGTTCAAGTCTCGATTCCAATTCTGGAAATGTTACGATTGTTTTTGACATCATGAGCTCATCAGCTCCTCTTCTCCCTTTTCAACCACTTACTCTGCATCTGCTCCACTGGAATGAGTAAGAGGGGACAACACCCCTGTCAAGGAAAACACAATAACCTCTGCTTCCCTTGTAAAGGAGATGAGAGTGCATTGCCTTCCAAGCATCTTTCTTGAAGTTGCATTTAGAGGACTTCAAACTCACTGTAGCAAAGCTGTAGTTCAGTGTAACCATATAAAATAATTGTTGCTCATATTGTTGCAAACAAATTACACCCAGAAGGTACAGTGTGTGTCTTCTTGCAACCTTGCGAAAGAAACTCTGATGACCTCCTGCTTATTGCCTGCTTCTGAGAAATCTCCATTTGTTAATTTATATCCAGTAAGCTAATTATTTTGTATTTTATTTCACATGTCGATATTGGAATATGTGGCTGAAATGCAATTTTAACAACTTGAAGAAACAGATATCTCTACAAATAGATTTTCAAAGTGATTAAAAAACAGTAAAGTAGTGTTAAAAATTTTGCTTAGTGAAGCTTGCATTTTTTTCCGGTGTTTTTAAATTTTGTGTGTAAAGATTTGACCTGTTCGCAGTGAGGGAGAATTACAACTCAAATATGAATATCTGTAAAAATATGGTATGGATTGTATATTAGCAACATTTTTAGCGCACCTTAAGCTGCTCACGAGACAAGATAATGTCGCACAAGTTAATGTAGATGTAGCTGAGTATCTGCACACCAGTGTGCCCTCAGATAGGTAATCGTCTGTCTTAACTTTCACTAAACAATATGAGCAACAACTCAAAACTATCCAGGACTAGACTTTATTAAGAATAAAGGATTATCTTCAGTGACATGAAACTAAATCTTTAAGAACGGATGATGCTTTAAAGCACACGGGTGCATCTCAATGGCTTTGAAATTCTTAGATCAGGTAATTTACTAAAGTAATTCAGATCATAGAGCTAAACTCGTATGGATTCATCACATACAGTGATATGTTTAAAACTATTTTTTTTCAGCCAATTTTTATGATTACGGCTAACAGACATTGGTCCATATGTTCCCATATTCTACATTATACGCATTATTTGGTCATTGTTCATTTTGCAGGAATAACTGCATCAATGAAATGTGGCATGGGGCTTCTTGGGTGTCAGGAAACCCAGGCTGCTTTAAATGCTTTCAGCCCATTTACATTGTTGAGCCATGTGTCTCAGTCATGCACCTGAAAATCCTTCATATATTCTCTATAGAATTTTGATCAGATTTGCAGGCCAATCCAGCTCAGTAATACCATAGGAATTAAAGAAGGCATCAGTACTTCTGGCAGTGTGAGTAGGTGCCAGGTCCTGCAGAAGATTCAAATTTCATTTCATGCTTCTGTCTCGTCTCCACTTGGCAATAGTCTAAATATTTTTCTCTTTAGCCTGGGTGAGATAATTCTGATATCTGGTTCAGGAGTATTTTAACACTAGGAATGCAAATGTTGTCGTCTATCTATTAGTGGTGGCTCTTGAAACACTGACTCCAACTACAGCCCTTGCCTTGTGGCTCTCCCCCCAAGGTCTCGCAAAACTTTTTCTTCCTCTAAAGATTGCAGTCATCCAAGCAGCCATCTTGCTTATGCACCCATTTTTTAAGCTGCACTTTTTCCTTCCACTCAACCTTGCATACTGCTTGTATACTGCAGTATGAGCGACCAGCATCTTTAGCAGTCACGCTTTGTGATTTACCCTGGCCTGCTTGACAACTCACATGATTGCCCTGGCCATAACATGACTGGAAAATAATCATTTCACATTTAACATTATCTTATTGGCCTCAAGTCATATTAACATTTTGTAAGACTGATTTTTTTTTTTATTTTAGCTAAAAGCCATAATCATCAAAACTAACAAAACACAGGTTTCAAATGTAGCATTTTTCCATCATATATCTATATAAAACAAGGTTTACTTTTTGCATGTAAAAGTTGAACTAAATTGCCATTTATTAAAATTATAAATCATTGAGATGCATCTATGGACATGCTTTATGCTCTTTAAAATAGATATGCCTTATTAAAACTGATTCTTTTAATTTGTGAAGGTTGGGAGTCATTTCTCCTTGTGTTATTTTTCCCCAGGCGGGACAAATTGGACTGCAGCGGTAAAGTTATTGATGCTGACAGCTTCCAGTTCAGTGCGACTTAATGCACCACACTGCTACCACTATATTGCTAAAGACATTGGTTAAAAATTTGACCACCAACTTTTCTTTATTTGTTTAATTTTATTGTTTGATTTTATGAATAGTCAAAGAAGGACAAGACAGCCATTTGAAAAGGCTGTTTTATTTATGCGTAAAATAAATTTTCTATACACTTTGTACAAGGCTGGAAATGCCAGCTTTATTGAAGTTTTTCTGTGCAATCTCATCTGCTTGCCACTATGAGCCACAAATACTGTATCTACTAATGCTATGAGACTTTATAAAGGATGATTGTGAGTGTATATGTAGGTTTTTGCTTGTGCACTTTTATGTCTGTATAATTCTAATTCCATTGTTGTACTTCAGCCACTCAGGCTCGTCTATTTGATTCAGTACCAGGTCTAGGGCAGTTGCCATTTTTGGTCTTCAGAGCGATTGCTGTTGTCATTGTCATACTGTACAACTGGGTTTTGACAGCTGGTAAAACTGCTCTGCTCAAATGTTGTGGGGACATAATCTCCAATTCTCTTTCTCGTTTTAAGGTTTAGAATCCGGTTTTGGGACAGTCTTTTGTGAAGATCACTGCTGGATTGAAAGTAGATCAGACAGACTACTAATTTCACAGGCTAGATGTAAAATAGATGGAGACAAAAGTGAAGTAGTTATTGTTCCATTTGGACGAAAAAGTCTGAATTGTCTGAAATCTTTAATGCCCGCAGAAGTCAGAATACTGACTTGGAATGAAAAAATTTTCTTGCCAATTCTGACCTCAAAGTCCAACATGGCTGCCATTCATACATGGCAGTAGTAGCTGTGGTAATCAAAGGTTTAGCTGCATGCATACCAGCTTGTGACTCTTCAAATTTCTCTCACACTCAATACTGTACAACCTCTCTTAAAGAATATGTTGCTATGGTATTTGAATGTTCAAAATGAGAAGAAATTTATTGTTTTGACCTTTTATAGCTAATTATTATTATTAGTTTGGTCACTCAGTACAACAGTTCCCAAATCCCACTACCTTCCGAGCTTGTGTTTAACACAGTAAAGTTGACTGTGACATAATTTGGCATCTGAACTTTGACTTTTGATGAAGAGTCAACAACAGATATTGGTTGTGGTGTTTGGTTCTGCCCTTTCTTGTTTTGAACATACATATTACACAGCAAGACAAGCATCACAGATATAAACAATATTTAAACAAACTAAGAGTTTTAACTGGTTAAAGTGTCTTGTTTTATCTTTAAACTTTTCATACATTTTAACGTGTGTCAACTTGTTTATATTATCTTTTCATAGGTGTAGCCTGTAGATTATGTCTACGGTATTCAACCTGGAGCGTTTTAAATAAAGTTATATTCCACCCTAAAATGTATGCTTCACTCATTTGTATTTATTGACTAACTTATGCTTTGCATGGAATTTCACAAGTAGGAGTTTGGATAAATAGTTTTTGCTCCATCAGGAGATAAACATCTTTTGGCATGCATGCTGTGTCCCAGAATGCAGTTTTGCAACTCAAGAAATCGGTTTTGTGCAAGGCACTGTGTCAACTTACTTCAGTTTTAGTTTTGCAACAATCCATTACTGGTTTCACTCACTTATCTAAATTTAACGAATCCCAAAGGATGGTGTTTGCAAAACAAATTTTTCTTTTCTCTGAAATGTATCATTTGAGGAAAGGAAAAGAACTGAAAAAATGCAATCAATTTTTTTTTTAATCCACCAAGTATTAAATAGTTGTTTAGACTTCAACACATGGAAATAAGAAATATTTGAGTTTTTTGTATTTAAAGCTTTAATTCAATTCAGTTTATTCAATTCAGATAAAATGTTGTCTCGAGGCATTTTACAAGCAAGCCATTTCCACCAGTTTGAATATCAGTTCAAACTGGTGGAAATGGTTCTAGCTGTCAAACAGTTCGCTAATCTCTGCTCAATTAGCCTAAAGTTTATGTCGAAGAAAACTCAGCAGATTGCACCCAGCTATTGTCTTGCAGCATTCACTCCTCCTGTATGATGAGTGATAATCACTTTGGTTGTGACGTTAATTTTACAGCAATTCCTCATATCAAGCATGCATGTAGCAACAGAGGAAAGGAAAAATTCCTCTTTAACAGGAAGAAACCTCCAGAGAACCTCCAAAAAATGACCCAAAAAGTTCATTTTTACTTGCACATGAAAATATGACTTTTTATGTGTAGTTATTTTTTCACTCTAGAGTTAAAAAAAAAAACTGTGTTGACAGTTACACAACCCTAGAATCAGGTTCCAGTGTAAACTGTAACATGTGGTTTAACTTCTCTAGCATTACAGGATCCAACATTTTACCTCTGGAAACATCCTGACATGTTATTGTTTTAAGCTGGAACTTTCTTGTACATAAAAAGTTTTTTTCTTCTTCCTCTTTTTTGTGCTTGAAGAATAATTAAAACCCAGTGCCTAACTTTAAGGAATGACTTATCAAGGTTTTCCTGGTTGCCTTTGAGAGACTGGCGCATTGAACGAACCATAAAAATAAACACTCGTGTTTAGAGCGAAATAAGCACTGGACCCACAGGGAGGTTTGTGGGAATATTGTTGGCGGCAGTGCTGAAAACCAATGTCGTCCCTCATTTAAAACGATATCACTCGCTGGCATTCCATGAAGACAAAGTGTGCACGGGGTTATTTTTCAACATAATGTCAAAACAACGAAATACTAAGATATTTTGCTGTTTAGCTTTTCTGCTGATTGGTGATTCAAAGTATACAAGTACAAAAAAAGGAAATAGCATATTGTGAAAAGTTAATTAATTTTGGTCCAGGAAACTGTGTCTCATTAAATCATGAAATGTATTCGCTGGAATACATTTCTCTCATCGGAAGTGATGAGATAGGCTTCATCAGAAGTGAATTATCTCTCATCAAATTAACTTGAGATTTTCTAGAAGCTAGAAAGACATTTTCCGTGATTTATTTTGTTCACACAAATCATACTGTTTATACATTTGTAACATGAAAACATGTTAATTTATGTGATTAACATAAATTAATGTGTCAATGTGCACAGCTAAAATATTTATTGATTTTTATAATAGTGTAGTCAGAGCTCATGGCTTTAGAATCCAGAAGAAAGAAATATTGTGTTGCCTTTAAAGCAGCGTCTGACTTCAAATCTACAGACAATTCTGAAACTATAAATAGCAAAAGTTTCATTCCTTAAAAACCATCATAAAAGTCATGAATGGTTTGTTTCCACCAGGATGTATTTCTGTGAATGGCTGTAAGTCTCGTGAGAAGTGGTTCTTAAAATGAGTGGTTTGGGGGAAACCTCAGAACTGGAAGCAGTAAAAGCATCACAGAAAAGACTCGCTTGGCAGCAGTTTGATGCTGCGGTTGACGCTATAGACTCAGCCCACTTCAGCCATTGTCCTTATATCCAGCAGACCGATGGCTTTAAGGGGAATCTCAGAATCAGATTTAGAATATTTTTGGTTTATCTTGGCGTGACTCTCACTTGGTCACTGACAGCGTGCCTAGACAAAGAAAATCTCAAAGTTGAGCAAATTAAAGGTAAATCCAAGTTCTGTGAAATGTTCGGGCTACATGAATTAGTCAAACCTTCCTTTCCGTAGGTTTCTATTTCCTGATATTTTTAGAAATAGATTTGGTTCAAAGTTTTGGTTGAGAAAGTATAAGCGATTAAGATGCGGGAGGTATGAATCTGAGTCAGAAATGAGGGCAAGCTGAAGTGGTTTACATGATTCGAAGTTGATAAATGGGAGACTGTTGTTCTTTCACATGTCTTGAATTTAACTATTTTGTGGTTTCCCAATGAGGTGGAACTGTTTACATTTAGTTTTCAGCACAGGGAGAGAGAAAGTATGGTGTACTCTGGACCCACTTTCACGCAGGTGGTCACTTCTCCAGTCTGGGGAAAAACCACTGCCCTTACTCTGAGTTTTGAATCTTCTCAACTCAAGAGAACCGACAAGCTCCAATTTGTAGAATATGATCGGTCATGCATACTAGAGGAATTATCTTATTTTTTTCTCAAACTTTGACTCCCAGTGATGACAGAGAGAAGGTTTGGTTAAATTCTCATGCTGGATGCCAGTAGAGACATTTTTAGCTTGGCTCTGCATCGTAGCAATTAAAATGCCTCCAGACGACAGTCGCTCCAGAAATGAGCGACTGTCGTCTCTGTTGTTTTCCCCTCTTCCAAGCAGCAAGTCCATCAAAGCCAAAAGTCTTACTTCTGCGCAAAGACCGGTTAATTAACCCCTTTCTGCTCTACATTCACAGAGTATTAAAGTGGCTGCAGCCACAGCCTTCTACAACTTAAAATAACAATGCAAATGCTGTTTCATAATTAAGCCATTAAGGTTTACAGTAATCTGAGTCAGCTCTGACCCCTTGTGCTGCAGAAATTATTTAATGATCAAAGTTTTCAGCTTCGTGTGGATAAACCCCACGAGATGCATTTTGCTACAGATTGGTCTTGAATAAGACAGCTATTATTATTGATTTTGACTCAAAATACCTGCTTTTCTCATAACATTTGTTTCCTAATAAATATTAAGAGGAAACTGTAAAAAGAGACATTAATTATTGAATGCTGACATATGTGAAGTTTGAGCATGTTTACTCAAAGATGTCAATCATTGGTTTTTCTTCCAAATCTTTGTTTAAGTGAATAACTTAAACTCTTAGAGGAACGCAAGGGGCTAGTCCCTTTTTCCAGTGGTCAGTGGGCTGGAGGCCATCCCAGGGCAATTTGGAGACACACAATCATGCATTGTCCTCAGCAGATGTCTCTCATCAGTTCAAAGAATATTTTTCCAACATTCTTTTCTGACCTTTATGTTTTTCTTGTTGGGGAAAGGTTTCCATCTTGGAGTTCTCCTATTATTGCCATTTTTGTGGAGTCTCTTTTTGCTAGTTCTGGATCATGAACACAGAATTTAACAAAGTCGGCTGAGGTCTGCAGTGCTTACGATGCTGTTCTGGGTTCTTTTGTGACTTCCATCATGAGTCATCGATTAGCTCTTGAAGTGATCTTGGTAGATCAACCACTTCTGGTGAGGTCTACCAATGTTCCGTGTTTTCTCCATTTGTGGATAATGACTCACTGTGTGGTCCGCCGGCATAATTTGGCCTCAGAATTGGTTTTATAACTCCTTTCAGACTGATCAAAGTAATCAGACAAAACAGAATAACTCATATTAGAACTGCTTTTGTACACTTACTTAAGTAACCTTAACTGATATTACCATTTGTTTGATGATCTTACACACTTAAATATAAAAAAGCAAACACAGAAGAAAACTGTAACTGGTTAAGCATTTTTTTATATAATCTTAATTGATAAAGCACCCAATTCATCACACAGGTCTCTCCAAGACACTTTACAAGATGGGCATTTTTAACCATGTACAATTAAATTGGGTTCAAAGGCACTTTTTCATTTAGTTTAAAGCTGTTTGTTAATTTAGTCTGACATTGAACCACTGAACCAGGTCTATTTTTTGTGGAAAGAAAAGGAAAAATGAAGAGAGAGGTACAGCAAAGTTAGTTGCAGTAATTAATGCAAAAGGAAAATAGGCTAAAATGGTCATAAAGTCCTCCGGTAGTCTAAAATGACTGTTGTTATGATGTGAATGTTTGTAATTTGCTATCAGTGACAATCTCACTTTCTTGTTTTTGCTAAGCCTCAGGGGGAATTTGATTTCTATTTTCATAATCAAGACTGCAACACCACAGTTACTCTGCATCTGTGGTTAATTAGCACTGATTGGTTTGTGGCAACTACAATTACATTATCTTAAATTAGAGAGACACAATGCAAGACATATGATGAAGGTGATGCTGATGACAGCTACATCATTAATAATGAGGACTTAACTTCTGTCCTTGATGTGCTTGAAAGAGTTTTATTGTCCAAACATCAGTCATAATAGAGCAGTAAAACCTCAGAGCCGATACACTGCAGATGGTTGGCTTTCACCTTGTAAGAATAAGCAAGTCCCAAGGAGTCAGTGGAACGGGAATGCTTTGGGTTCTCGTGGTATTTCCATCTTGTCTCGGGACAGCAGCTCAGACCATAGGAGCTCAGCTGCCGGGGCCTCACAAAGTGGAAAATGCTGCATTTATTTTAGGTTGAGCATAGCAACAGTAGAAACAGTTTATCTGGCCATTAGCCATCCTCTCTACTAGCAACAGTGATCCTGATCTGTAATTTATATATTTATTTGAACACACACTCTCACAGAAGCACTCATTTTGCCACAGAGCTGTGTGATATTTCTTTCAACCGTGCAAGTCATGCAAGTCGCTAAAGATTTATGGGCAGGGGACAAATTCCCTTCCCCTGTGGAATAGTTGTGACATGGAGACATAAACATCAGCATGACAGAGGCCTTGTTTTTGGGATGGAAACAGTCCAAAGTCCTATTGCGGACCAGAATGATCTCACCTTTGCAGGAAGTACACATGAATGCACCTTCTAGCTATTAATTCCCATTAAAAATAATAAGGAAATGTTTCTGTGTAATAGCTTTGGAAATATGGCATACAGTACGATACTGTAAAGCTTGTGTGGAAAGACCACCCATCTCACCTGGCAAGGATGACATATGCTCTGTTTCGACATCGGGATTTAGATTATACAGAGTCACGTTGTTCATTTATAGAGAATGAAAATTGATGGGTCCAGCACAACATTTATAGTGATAGTTTCTGTTGACCTAATGGTTATTTTAGACATATGTTTCTGCAATAAATTGTGAAATGTTGCTTTCTCCACAGACCTCATCACGTTTGGAGTTCCCCAAAGATCCATATAGGGATCCTATATTGGCCATATTGATCCTGAAGTCTGTTAAAGAAAAATACCAAATGGAGCAGCTATTAAGTGACTGTACGTCTAAAGTGCTGCATACGTATTTTTCTTCCAAGTTGGAAGGTTTGAGTCTACTTTTCGCTTGTTCTTGACTTATCTATAGCTTTTGTTGGGAGCTGTGCTGTTGCAAAAAATACCTTATTCTACATTCTTGTTAAACTGTTTTCAACATGACAATGTCCAATAAAGTTAAGAACCAAAATGTGGACCTACTGAACAAAAGCATTTAGGGGGTCACAAACTGATCCTTAATCTCAGACACTGAATTCCTACAATTATTTTCTGCTATTCGATTTGCTATCATCCAAAGAACTGCAACTGCAACAGAGAAAGACTGCGGGGGAAAGTAGGTCTGTACCTGTTAGACAGCTAGTTTGGAAAATAGTAAAAAAAATACTAAATGCCTGAAACTTGCCAAGCAAGAAAAAACCCAACTAAAAAGGGGAAAATGTTAGAGTAATAGTAGTGTCTAGCCAAGAAAGTTTATATTTGTAAAAGATGGAAACTTCTGCTTTAGGAAAATTGCTGAAAGCAATCAGGTAGGAAGATCAGAAGCTTTTAAATTATTTCATTGAAAAACAAAGTTATTTTTTGTGTGTTACAGTTGTTCTATTGATGCATTTCATGTTTTTAATGTCTTATCCCGTTTTTATGTAATACACTTTGAATTAACCTGTTCATGACAGTTACTACATAAACAAACTTGCCTTCCTCTGCCTTATCTTGCAAATATAATTGTTTAATTATTGTCTGTTCTGCAGGGTCACATTAAAAATATTGGAAACTGTAAGGCCTTTGTAATATGAATTATTCAGCGTTATTGTAGAAATATTGTGTCAAATTTATTGTGAATTAAAGACAGAGAAGTAAATACGTTATATTAAACTCTATAATAAAATTTGTTAAAATAAGCTTGGTGATTATAGTGTAATAGTGACACCTTGTGGTAAGTGGCTCATCCGACATTATAAATTTGCGTGACCATTCACTGCGTCATCCTCTCCCACTAAACTGGAAGAGTTCTTAGAGGGAACTGAAATAGTGCATTTCAGGTGCAAACTAACTCAAGTGAAAACTAAGGCATAAAAAACACGTAACTGAATAAAAGATCTTTGCTGAGTAATTAGATTATACATTAATATACCGAGAAGAGTTGAAATACCTTAAATATACCATCACGGATGTGAGGAAATGTAGGACAATATCGTGGAGAATATCAGTCATATTGTAATAGTCGCAAAGACCTACTACTGCTACTACTACTGTGTTCTGTGTAAGATGTGACAATAAGTCTTGCAACTTCCTTATTGAGCACCAGGTGGCAGCATAATGCAGTGTTCCACAATCCTGCCAGTATGCTCTCAGAAAATAAAACCCTTGGCAACACAACAGCTTATATGAGGTTTCAAATTGGATTTTATCCACAAACCAAAAGTATATAATAATGTAATAATGTAACACACACATATATGTATGTATATATATATATATATATATATATATATATATATATATATAAAACTCATTCTACTAGCAGCTGAACTGCACTCTTCTGTCTGCCAGCACTCAGGCAAAGTGGAGACCTGCAGCACACTTCTAGTATTCTAGTAGAAGAGCATCACTCTGCTGTGTGATGAGTGACAGCACACACAGAGCACTGTCAGTAGCATTTGCAAGTCAATGCTCAAATTTAACCTCTGCCTTCAGTGTGAATTAGCTGCCTGCATTCAAAGTCAACATTTGAAACGATGCGTTTCTCACCTAGCCATTTGAAAAAAAAAAAAAAAAGTCATCAAGCAAGTGAGAATGTGAATCATCCTGATGGTCTTGTGTAGGGACTTTGCTGTCACATAAAGTTTTATTTCAAAACTGACCCATTTGAGAGAATTGTATGACAAAATTGTGCAATTATCTTAAGGAAAGCTAAGGGACAGAAGATCTTATTCCACCCTACTATGAAGAATTTAAAAGCTGTCCATTGTTCAGATTGATGAAATTCTTGTGAAAATTGAAAGGCTACATTCTGTCTGCGGGGTCTACAACAGATTGTGATGAAATCACTGTCCTGTTTACAAATAAAAACATTGCAAAAAGACTTACTATCAATAGCTTCGGTGTCACGTTTTGCAGGCCAGAGACTGCAGAGGACTTCTGAGCAGGAACACAATAATGTTACAGCACAGCAATGGAATTCCTGAGATCCCAGATACACATGCCTGTGGGCGTAAATGTGTCAGCGCCTGTTTTATGTGAGTGTACGTGTGCGTATGTGTGTCACAGAGGATATTTATTTGTATCTGCCTGCTGGGGGGGTGTAGGAGGTGTGTGTGTGTGTGCATGTGAGAATAGCTGCTGCTGATGTGGGTCATTACCTCTTCTTTTCCCTCAGGGGCCATGCAGCAGGAGAGGACAGAAGGGGAGAGAATGGATTGGGGGGCGGATGGGAGAGTCGAGGGTGGGTGGGAAAAATTGAGGGTGGAGGAGGGAGTGTGAGGAGAGGGGTGTGGGAGAGCTCTGAGATTGTGTGTGGATGAGAGTGAGTGCTAGGAGGTGGGGTCCCTGAGGAGCACAGACCAATAAATCACCATGCCGTCTCTGTGCTGACACCCAGCTTGTCTGATGAGGAACAGAGGAGAAGGGGGGTGAGGGGAGGTAGTGGAGAGATGGGGGTGAAGATGAGGAGGGATGGTCATCGTGACAACACTGTGGCATTGTCTTCCCGTCACTCAGGCCCTTACTAGTCAGGAACCACACTCAGCCTTAAACCGGATAGCACTGGGCAGACTGAAGAGGTTCAGAGGACAGGAAAAGGTGGAAGCATCAATGTTTTTCATCCAAGCCAGGCGCCCAGAGTCTGCAGACAATAATACATTTTTACTTTTAGAAATATGATAGATATTAATCTCCTTTGCATATTTGTAGACAATTGTTAAGTCATGTTACAAAGTGTTAAGTAATGGTCTTAGTCTTTATTTTGAAGGACTGCCTTTATAAACTACATTTGCACTGTAAAACACACTTTTGGGAATACCTTTGATGCTCTGAAGTATTATCAGACTATCAAGATTGATCTTGGTTGTAGAAATACCACAAAGATACACAGCTCTCACGCTCCAGCTTTTTAATGCAATGTTTCTTAGGAGAAAAGACAATGACTAGGAAAAAGCTCTTCCACTTTAGCATCTTTTGCGATGATGCTTATTTGCAATGTATGCTATGTTTCTAAAATGTTGCCCTCCCGCTTTGAAATATTTGGAGAAGTCCAAACATGGTGACACCATGGCTTCGCCAGTGTTCATGTTATGTATGCGACATTTTCAGATGTGTAGAAAGATGTTAGACCATTTACTTGAAGCAGTGTACCTTTCTATCCCTCTAACACTCAAAGCAGATTTGCAATAATCTGATAGAAAATCCATAGACTGAAAGTTATGTATGTGTATATGTACTTTTGATTATTGACAGAACTATGAGTACAACAAATTTGCTCATAAAAAATAAGTTGTACCTTTCAGTGTACTCAAAAGAAAGAGTTGTGCCTCTTTACCCTTATATAACACACATTCTCATTAGTTTCATTGTACAAATGTCTTTACAGGACAGAAAGAAGAACATGTAGTGTATTCTCCATTACAGAAAATGTTTTTGTGTTTAAAATCAGTTGTGTCTACCTACATAACTGATGATCATCCTCTGCACCAAGTATTTACACAGTTTTTAGTTTGTCAATTTCAAAATTGGTATATGCTCTTAAGATTTCTCTTCACAAAAGAAGAATAAAAAAAACATCATGTTTCGTTCATGACTGTAGAGAGGTCTTTAGTCTACCCTAGCAGTATGCAGGGATGATGTTGAAATGTGACACAAATAGGAAAAATTAATAAGAGGAGTGAATTCATCATTATTGTCCATACCTAAGAGGGTGTCTTAGCTTTTAAATCAAAATGTCCTCATAATAGACATTTAAAAATAGCAGGAGTCCCTTTTGGAGATTTAACTAGGGGTGTGTTCTGCATTGTTCAAATTTGATCAGATAAAGATGCAAGTTGGATGGAAATTATGTCTCATGATTTTTATTAAATCATCTTGGCCATGAGAAAAGATCTCAACTGTGATGTACTAGGGTCGCAGCATCATGTTGTGCGGAAATAACATTACGTACAAATAATGAAGCAACATGTCAAGACATCAGCCCTTAGGAAACGAGTTGTCCAAATGGACAAATGACACTAAGCATATCTCAATGGTAGTTACAAAGTGGCTTATGGACAACAAATCTATGTCCTGGGGTGGCCATCGCAAAGCCCTGATGTTAGTCAGAGCAAAGAAAGGAGTGTACAGAGATAAATAGTCCTGTTTGAAAAAGCAGCATGTGTATAATACTTAAATTGCTTTTTTTTAAAATATAGAGTGGTGATATGATGTCAGTCACAGTCAGGTGAAAGTTACTGCACTAAGAAAACAATCCTGATGTTATTTCTCAATAACTCCTCTGAAGGACAGTGTTTACTCTCCTTAACCAAAGTGTCCGTAGATGTAACTTAAACAAACTGGTGGTTCAGCTCACATTGTTGACAACACTGGGTCATCATTTAACTCTAATATCAGTCCCAGCTTGATACTTTGCTTCATCTGAGGTTCTTTGATTATTACAAAGGTCCGGTATCTTTATCAGCTTAACTCAAACCCCTCAACCTCTACATGCTTCTTGACTACTGAATGTAGGACTGGTACAATGACTTTCAGTGGAATTGTCCTATTCTTATGGCATTCTGTTTGGAGACAAGTGACATGTTTGCTTTGACTCACTCAATCTGTGTTGTACAAAAGAGTATATTAACTATGCACATGAGCTGAAAACTTAAATGAAAGTGCGGATTTACAGTTTCCCATCAAGAGCCATTTTTATGCTCTGAGCTGTTGAAGTGAGAAGAGAACTGTAAGAACTGTAGTTTGTTCAGTCACTGGAGTTCAGCCAAAGCGCACACACACACCTGGCATACTCCTTCATCTGACCTGCCAATAGCAATAATATGTGTCCTTCACTTATCATTTTCTAGCATCTATATTATCATACCCCACCCTTGCACCATGCAGTGGAGACTCATACATCCTGCTACTCTCAGGACCAACAACAACAACACACAAAAGACACACACAACATGAAGCATCCCACTGTGCAGCAGCAGACTGAAAAGCACTGCATTCCTCATGAGTTTTTTTTTTTTTTTCTAATAAATGTGATCCCAGAATCCTGGAGGGAGGCGAGTGCTGTGCATTAAAATTCATGGGAAAAATGGCAATAAAATCTTTCTTTCTTTCTTTCCCTCTTCCTCTCTTTCTCCACTCCTCCCTCTTCCTCTCTTTCTCGTTTTCATTCCCTCACTTGTCTGATCAACACACCCACATACTCACAAACAGACACACGCACACTCACGCACACACATACACATTTTTTTCCATCACCCGTGTGTGCACTCCTGCTCTCGTTCAATCTCCTAACCCTCCCACTGGCTCGTCTTTCTCAGCATCCCCCCTGCCGTCCTTCATCCTTTATTCTCCTCCTCCTCTCTACCTCCCTCCCCCTCTTGCTTTTCTCTCTCTTCCTCTCTCTCTTTCTCTCTCTGTGTCCCCCCCCCTCCCCCTACACACACACACACACACACATATTCTCACATAAATGCGCACACACCCATCTATATTTTCCAACTCCACCTCTGGCAGGTTGTGATTTCCACTGTCAGAAATTGCTTTTTCAATATCTCTTTCTCTAATTATGAGCCCAGCTAAAGGGGTCGTGCCACCAGAATACCAATTTTTTTTGCAGTTTCCTACCTTTTTGCTCTTAAATAGTGCTCTTTTTTTGTAGGCACAGAATGCACATATTGTATACACTCTTGCAAATATTTCATTATTATCATTAAAGTGCCTGTGGTGCTTAATTAAGATATTTGGTTTGCTTGGCACTTCTTACAATTGGTCAGATTGGCCCATTTTTGGCCTCACTATACTATGAAAAAGACCTTTTGGAGGGTTTTAAATACCAGCCATTAAATAATTAAAATTACATCAGGTATATTACTTTTCAAATATAAGGTTGAAAACTTACTTAAATTAGCAACATTAAAATTATTATTCAACAAAAGTATTGGATTAGAATTTAACCAAACATGTTGGTTCAGTCAGTCATCATTACATTATTTGATGTATGCATTTTCTTCAGTAAGCTGTAAGGCTGAATATAATATATATAGCAGATTAGCACTACGGCAAGGAAATATAAAGCATTTCCCAATAACATCGTGATATGCAATGCAGTATCTTTGTCTGCACAGATGAAGATTCAATCATTGCGTGTAAGGAGGTTTGAATGGCTTACACAACAAGCTGACTGAAGATATCACATTAAAAAAAATTATTTTATAAGTATGTATCAGACACAAACAAGTTCTTACTTTTTAACATGTGAGCACAAATCAGATGAATAAAATTATCTCAGTAACCAATCGAGCCAATGTCACACCATTTCCTACACAGTGTGTTAAAATTTTGTTATTCTTATTAAGAGGAAGTTAAGAAGATTTTGTGAAGCAGTGAGTCTGATCTTGCCATTTTTGTATGTAAGTTGTTTTGATGTATTTCCATCCTGAATAGTGTTTGTCTGTTGAGATAAAGAGTAAGAAAATCACAGGGCTCTGCTGTTCCTGGACAGAGTGTGCTAATTTTTTCCAGACTTCATTGTTTCTGGGAATTTCTTTTTTCCCTATTTTGGGATCAAACATCTAACTAAGTAAGCATTCAGGAATTACATTTCAGAAAGAATATGACTCCATTGAATTCAAATTCTAGTTCCAAGCATTTGGCATGCTGAGATGATGGAGGTGTTTGCAGAGTTTGAGAGAAAGTAAAGTTTTTTTTTCTGACATTTTTCATGATATCTAACTCACAGTTTGTCAATTTTGTATCAGTCGTGCACATGTGTGGTATCGCCTGTTAGATTTCGTGGCTATGAGTTTAAGTAAGGCAATGCTGGAGTGTTATTTTCCTGTGGCACTATCTTCATATAGCCTTGAAACGAAAGGCAGACAAGAAAAGGTGTGATGGTAGTATTAGAATTTAACTAATGAGCTGATTCCTTAAGAAAATATTTAATTTATTTTAGCTGTGAAACCAGCTTTTGTACACACTATACAGATTAAAATCCCTTCTGATAAGGTGTACGCAAAGTGCTACACCACTTTTTTCCCATTTTCTGAATTCTAACAGTTTGTTTTATCAGTGTCAAAGAGTGTTACTGCAAAGTCAATTTATCTCCATAAATTGAGGAATATATTCGAGGGTTTTTAAATGCATTGCCGGGTTTGTGGAGAGAAATAAGGGGAAACCACAGAATCTTGATACTCCAACCACACAACCTCCTACTCGCATTTTCAATCACTCCAGGCACCCAGGAAAGGGTTAACCTCACGGAGCCGTTGTAGCATCGCATTGATTGACGTGTGGAACCATTGTGCTGGCTACGCTGTCCAATCAGCAAGCGGTCACCTTAACCCCACGTGGGGGCTCTCAACGCTCATTGGCTCACTCCGCCAATGTTTACCGTGCCAGTCCGAGCCCCACGTGGAGATTTCATTCAATCACCTCAACAATTTCTTTGAATCTCCTCTTTATAAAGAGTTTCAGTCATTTTCATTTTATTAAAATGTCGCATATGAGCGAATATATTTTCAATTATATATTCGCACGAGGTTGAACGGGGCAGCAACACTAACAAGACCAAATATAACAAGGCTATTTGGAGAAAAGCGCCATGTACAGGCGCTGATTAATTATCTTTACTGATAAGTACAACCTAAAACATGGGGAAAAAGCATATTTAAGAGGGGTGTGAGAAGACGCATTTTTAGGCTTCCTGGGCATTTTTTTTTCAGGCAACTGAAATTCAAGGTCCCATGGAGGTTGGGATCAGATCAGAGCAGAGTAGGGGGAGTGGGAGAAGTGGAGGCACTGGGAGGATTGTGTGAAAAGAGAGCAGGCCAGCGAGGGAGACAAAAGAGGCTGCGGCTGTATTGAGTGAGCTGGTGGTGTGTCCGTCTACGAAGCCACAAGCTATAACCGCAACCCCCCTCTGCCTCCCCCTCATTCTGGCCTTTATGCTTCAGACGGAGACACATATATCGAAGAAGGAGACAATTATAAACACCGAATCGTTGGAAGCGGAGCTGAGTTCTTGGGAAGACAGCTCCCTGTGACCGGGTTTCTCTCCTCTCCTCTCCCCGGTCCTTTATTGCGCGTTGAGCTCGGCGTGGCGTGGCGTGGCGTGGTGTGGTGTGGTGTGGCGTAGAGCTGGAGATATAACCCAGAACAAAGGAGCCTTGAGCAGGGGAAGGAGCGAGTCGAGACTAGCTCTGCCATTATCTTTGAAACCCGGCCAAATGCCTCTGTGAGAGTCACAGCAGTACATTGGTTTGCTGGTGTATTTCTCGACGAAGCTTTCGGTCCGAAAACGGAGACAAAATAGGAAGGAGGAATTAAACAAAACACGCACCAGGAGACACGCAAGTCGGCGGCTACAATGTTTCCTCAAAACCGACCACCGGTAAGTAGGCTAGCTACTATGTTTCAGTCCACACGTTTAATGAGGGCTATGGTCTTTTAGCCTGAAAATACAACACATTTACACACCCTCATGAGTTGTTCGTTAGTCTTATAAAGACTCGGGAAGTCAAAACTGCTGGACTTTCTCTTATAGATTTAAAAAAAAAAATACTGTGGAGAAAAGTATTGCACTTAAAACACAAACAAATCAACTTATTTTTTAAGTGAATATATTGTTTTCTTATGAAGGTCAGGTTTTGTTGGGGGATACACCCCCAACCCCCCTCAAACAAGGTCCAACTTTCCTGACTGTCTTTGTGTGTAGATCTCATGATTGTTGGATACCAGCAGCAGGTCAAAAATTTGCAACCCATTACTGACTATCTGACTATCTGCTGTGTGCAGATAGTCATGAACTGCATGCGCTTCCTCTCACCAGGAGTTGTAAGTGAACTTATCTTGTTCTATAATGTCACTAAATATGGCGCGAGGTTGTTTCAGTATGACAGTGAATAAAAATCTGAACGAACTGCTTTATTTCTAAGCAGAAAGACAAGAATTATGTCTTCATGCTTCCCAAATAGCTATTGAATTTGATATGTAGCATATGCAAATTCTTACCTGCTTAATTTCAAGTTTTCAAGCAAACATGCTTATTTTTAGATGCACTGATTAAAATTTTTGGACAATTTCCTATTTCAATTTTGAATTGTAAAGTTTTGGTTTGCCCATAGCGATTTTACCACCTTTTGATTTCTCTGAGAACTGCAACAATGGCAAAATATTTGTTTATAGCCTTCCAGCTACAATTGGTTAGTAGTGATACTAGCTACATGCCATGTGAGAAATTGGCTGTCGTGTGTTGTATTAATACTATGAAACAAAGACAAAAATTATTAGACTTGATATTGTAAATCCTAGAATAACAGTTAGTGTGGCAAAATAAAAACTCCAGCAGTCTTGGTGTGTATATAAAAAAAAAATGCAGATGCTTATCCCAACTCTGAGATTTTCAGAAGGCTGTCAGCATTCCTAAATCCACCATAATGGACATTAATCAAAATGTCAAAAGAATATAACAATGCATGCATCTGTCCTGTTATCTGCTATACGTTTCTGACTTTCTCATAGTCTTAATCAGTCGCAGGCATGTCTCGACAGGCAGGAAATACAAACATTTTCTGGTTCTGACATTACATAGGTTTGTGGTTTTTTTCCCTCGGTAACAACTTCTTCACTGAAGACTGTTAACATAGTCTGGTGCATTCCCTTATCATGAAAAGATTGGGATTTTGACTTTCAGACCAATTTCTTGGTGAATCTCTGTCTAAAATTACTTTTTATATGCAATAAGAGCTTAATAAAGTGATAAAAACTGTTTAGTCTATAAACTAACTAAAAACTCACTGCTTGCCAGCTTTTAAACACTGCTATGTTAATGAGAATGATGGGTGATGCTTCTTTAGTTTCTAGTCTACACCATAAGAGGTCTGAAATTGTCTTTGAACAACAAATTGTGTCGTCTTGTGATGCACAGGATGGCACATGAGGAAGAGAAGAGGGAGAATACTCTGTACTCCATAAAAGCAGAGAACTATATATGAGGAAACATCTTTTGTGGTTTAGAAACCGCAGCTGTTGATAAACCAGCCTTGCCTTGTTGCCACATTTTCTTAAATTATCTGCCTATCTCATGAGAAACTTGATCTGATTTTTAAACCCACACGGTTCCTCTTTTAACAGCTGGTAACATAGCTCTAAAAATTAATAAATATATGAATTACCCATGCTGTTGTATGATGGGGAGAGAATTTCATGCTGCAATGACCTTAATTTGCTTTAGTGGAGTTTAGGTGGAGAGCTTTTTGAACAGACTCGAATGCATAAACGCTGGTCCTCTGACTGGGAGAAGTATCAATTAAGCTATGCTCATTTGCCTAACCCTCTTCTGTATCCCTCAGTCATGCCACCCTCCACCCTACCCCCAACAGTGTTTTGAGTTTCATGCCTGTTAGCTGAAATCAGTACAGGCTTACTGTGACTTAACTTTAAGTATATGTTCTACACCTAGAAGGTGCTTTTGTTCACATGAATGAATGGAATTGCTCAACTATCTTACATTTTAAATTGTTTTGTTTCCCCCACCTGCATTTAGTTTTGCTTGATAAAAGCATTCTGAATCCCCCCCTTCTCCCCACATACATGCAGCCCATACGAGTCCCCAGCAGCTGTGTATTTAGTACGGCTAAGTGCAGGAAGGCAGCACAGGAGGCAGACTGTGGGTCTGCGGTTTGCACTGTAAACCCGATCCCTCTCATCCAGCCTCTCCACGCTGTGTTCCTGTGAGAGCTCCAGACCACATCTTAATGTATGGGCAGGCATCCCGGGGTGAGCGGAGCAGACTGCGGCGGGTCTGGGTGGGACGTTCTGACCAGCGCCCCCCCATGTTTCGTTTCTGCCCGCCGCAGATCTCGACGCTAACATGTGCTCCGGCCGTCAGCAGCTCTCGTCTGAGCTGTGCAGTCAAGGGCCACTCAACCCGGCAAACTGTTTAATCTCTGCAAACGCAAGGGTGGCAGCAACCTGTCATCACTGGCTGTTTGAATGGTTCAAAGAATTAGACCCATGCACTGCATAAATATTTAGCACACATGTCCTAGAATCTTACAGCAGTGGATTGGTTTGTTTTTAATCCGGTCTTTAGTTGCATTTTTTATTTATTTTTTTTAAAGACTGAAGGAGACTTTGTGGTCACAGACAACTGGCTGTAATTTAACCTTAATCTTTATAGCTCCTTATAACCGAACCTCTTCCTGATTCCTGGTGTCTGGTTGAAACTTGATATTTTTTATAGGAACACTGTGTTGTTGAATCTTTTTAGCGAGTAATTACTCTTCCAAGTAAGAGACAGCCAAATTCTTTTTTTTTTTTTTTTTTTTTTTTTTTAACACACATACTATTGCATATCATTAACAATAAACAATATATTATACCAAAGGGTAAGTACCATGCAGAACATCTCAAAACATTTCTTAAATCTTTATATGTTCTCAGATGACTTTGGGATCCAGTCTGATGGCTGAAGCAGCAGATGAGCAAGGATTGGGTGTAGAATGTGACTGGCTTGATGTGCTGGTTTACATTCTTTAGTTTTTTCCAACAAATGCAGGCGGAATTAATCAGCAAAACGGCGTTAAAAGCAGAAACATTTTTTGTGCCAGTTCGGTAACCCTAACTGCAGCACCCTATAACACCTCCTAAGGATTTACCTTGAAATCGACAGTACAGAGTACAGAGAAGACGTTGGAGATCACAATTATAAGTGTAGTCTCAGGTTTTCATTAGGAACTGGTTAAAATGATTTTTAGTATATTATCGCAGAACAAATGCGTTATAATATAGCTGTACAAGATATTGAATCCAGCTGATTAGTATGTTGCAGCAACACGCTAATCGAAAAGAACTGCTGGGATGCAATAAGTGCCAGATATCGAAATCCTGCCAGCACTACAGCTGACCCACTGAATGGACTTTTATGACCTTCGATGCCCACATTTGATGTACTTTCATTGGCTGACATGCTAAAGCACAGGACAATGGTGATGAAGGAAAGGGGTTTGGAAAAAAGTGGTTTACTTGATCATATTTGCAGAAATGATATCATAAATAAGTGCTTTCCTGAGTATCATGTAGCCATTTTTAATAGAGATTTGTGTTGTAGCTGGAAAAGGACAACCCAAACATAAGTTGTAAACGATCCCCTTTTGCATTTTTTGTGTTGCATTGTATAAATGCTGATTCTTCAAAAATGGAAACCATTTTCTACAATTGGGTTAAAATACATCATTGCATTTTAACCCAATATTTAACTGGGATATAGAGAACTATTATATATTTACATTTTCCTCTGAACCTGGGAGCAGAACCCTTCTGTTTGCATTCTGTGATGTTTTTGTCACTTGCTACCTGTCTAAAATTTAATGCTCACTAATGTTATGCTGTGTCAAATAAATGACTATAATCAGGTCGCTTGACCTTGAAATTATCCCTACCATCACGAAATGACGTCGTAATACTGAGTACAATATGGTTCTGTACCATTAAGCACCCACTATACACTTGAAAGTGTGTAAGTGGTAAGAATGTTGGTATGTCTGCACTACTTAAAGGCACTCTACAAAACTAATAAAAAAAAAGCCAGACCTTCATTTATATTTAATTCACAAGAAGCTTGAGTCCTTTTTCCTTTCTTGTCTTTTTTTTTAACATAGAAATGGATCGAAACAAACAATTCATAAAAAAGTTTTATTTCAGCATGAGCCTACTTTTTTTACAAATGCTTACTTGAAATGTTTTCCTAAGAAATAGCTCAGATTGGTATATAAATATTGCACATCTGCCAGTATTCTGGAGCAAAGCAGGACCAATCAATTCACAACATACTTAAAACAAAGTGCTTTTAGAGAAAACATGCTGATACAAACTACTATCTACCTAATGCTGGTAGAATACAATAGTCATTGTTATCAAAACGATCATATGTGTGGGGGAAGGAGAACGTATAGCTTTTATTTAAGGATGTAGCAACCAGACAATGAAATTTACCATTTGTCCTTTTGACAAGTTCTCTTCAGTCTTGATATGTAAAAAAAGTGACACACCTAAATGTTTTCTTTTTTGGTTTATGACAACATCAATGTCCCTGATTTGGACATTGGTGAATACATGATTCTGCCATTTCATTCATTTACAGGAAGTACAAATAGAATAGCCAAACAGAGTCAGTTAGGCCAAACTGTAATAGTTATAAAATGCAAGTTATTTTCTAAAAATTAAAAATATGTGAATTTTTTTTTAGGATTATCTATTTACACAGTTCATCAAACCAAGAACTACACTGAATGTGGTTAAGTGAATGAACATGGAAATGGCTTCACAAAATGGAAGTGGGTTGGGATTAAGTGATGGTGTAAATTGGTTAAGAAACGAATTGTCCCAGAGCTTTCTCCATATTTTACTTTGAGGCGAGTAAAAAATCTGTTGAAAATTTTAAAACTAATGATTCAGACCATAATCTTATAATCCTTTCATTTTCTGTTTTCAAAAATACCTCTATTATGGGAAATGCAATGGATTCTCTTTTTATAGAAATCCTTGTATTTGTTTTTTATGGCTCTGACTGTATGGCTAAACGTACAGTCAGAGTACACTAGTACTTCTAAGAATAAAGCTAATCTATTCATAAAATCATCTTAGTACCCCCGTTATTTTCAAACAGCATGTGGTAATTGCATTCATTATATTTTTGTATAATCCAGCAAACGTTAAAGATTTAATCACAGCTATAGTGTTTTTTTTTTTGTGTGTGTAGAAACTTACAGATAATGCCTGCTAGCTTAATGCTATTAGATTCTATTCTCAAAGCACCTGAGGTCTAAATGGTCATGTTGCATTTTTTCAAGTTTTATGTCATTGACTTGAGACACGAGTCATAATTCTGCACCACAATAAACCAGTCACTGTAGATCTGGACATATACAATGGTTGAATAAGGGAATGATTGTTATGGAAATAAATTATGGAAGAAGTCTGTCAGTGAAGTGCATCCACAATCCCACCACTGCAGGTTCTGACTACACATCCAAACAGACTTCTCTGCAGAAGGTGCAGTCACTGTTCCACAAATTGGCCACTGATAGTTTTGCTTACTTTTTTCTTAACTTCTTTTGTCTTATGATCTTGTGACAATTCTCTCGGCTCCCGTTGCTCAGCAACTTTTAAATCTATCCATATATTATTACTTCTGTAACCAATACGCTGCTGTGTGACATCTGCATTCTTCTTCTATTCATATGGTTTGCTCTGGAGTTGTAAACTGTTCACACAGAACTCTGATTGTGGTCTCACTTAATTAGTAGTATGAACAACCATGGCAAAAAAAAGAGATTGGATTTCATCAAAAAATTGTAATTGCACCTCAAGAACTGCTGTGTGAACATGGCCTTTTATCAGCCTACCAAATATTACATAGAAGTAATCTGACTGGAGTACTGTACATATAGATATAGTGTTGGCCCTTGCAATTCAGTATAATACGCACCTCTACAAACACAACTTTTACATTCTCTTTGGACATCAAATTTTTTGTAGTTCTAAGTAGACCAACCCTTTAATAGCTTAGTGATCCAACACCGACAAAGTCAAGTCAGATCACACTCATGAGAGGCATTGTGGCTGTAAATGACTAATATGAATCTCAAACATTAGTACTAGCAGAAATCAAACTTCCCCTATCCTGGTCCTCGCATGCTTTTAGCTCTTTATCCTCACTGTTGTCCAGTGGTGAGAGTGCAGTTATCGATCAGCAGCCTGCCCACTTCGGTCAGCCGGCAATTAGGGAGAGGGATATTAAAGGCCAAGGGAAATGAAGAAAAAAAAATCTGAAGGTGTACACAAGCTTCTCCAGAAGTGTGTCTTCGTGGAAGGTACAAACGAGCTAAGGGGGTGTTGCCTAATAAGAGAAGGCACCTCCAGCAATTAAGGCAGCTGACAAATCGTAGTGCTTTGCTAATGCAGGCTGACAGCAGGGAAATTTGAATAACGAGGCGTGTGGGAGGAAGAAGAGGAGAGGTATGGGGGGTCGGGGGGTGCTGAAAAAGAAAAGATGTGTGGCATTAATGAAACAGGTGCCTCACAGACCGTTAATGTGAAGTAATCATTGGGAGGTTACAGGCAAATTTCTTCGGCAGCAGGCCAAGCTGATGGCTACTTGATGTACGATGGGGGAGGTGAAGACGAGAGGTTTGTGTGCTGGTCTAACAATTCCAATGACTGGCACTGAGTAACAGTCCTGGTTTGTATATTTTGAGGCTACATTTTAAAACTTTTAAGGAAAGTCAAGATACATGGTCTCAGCAATGGATTTATGTGCATTAAAGTTATTTTTCCTTCCTTCACACAACTTTTGTCACTGCGTTCTCGTTGATTGTTTGATGGGAGAGATTGGTGGGTGTTTACTCTGATGTTCAACTCAACTCTGTGGGTAAGCAGTGTAATTAGTGGCTTGTCTAATGGGTTGAGCCATCAGAAGGGAGGCAGCATCAAATCATCTGTTCAGCTGAGTGAGAGAAAAATTTGGTCCAGTCAAAGGAAACGGACCATAATTTGGCAGCATTTGGGACTTGGCATGAGGGATGAGCCAACTGACCTACAACTTCAGGA
Organism: Girardinus metallicus; assembly: GCA_903067095.1. Classification (NCBI taxonomy): domain Eukaryota; kingdom Metazoa; phylum Chordata; class Actinopteri; order Cyprinodontiformes; family Poeciliidae; genus Girardinus; species Girardinus metallicus. The sequence continues at coordinate 11,932 of CAEGAE010066047.1, read as the reverse complement.
AAAACTGAGGAGTATAAGTTTGTTGACATCCGTGGTGCTTTTAAAGTAAATCCTGCTGATCTTTTTGGCTCACTGTCTTACCTGAGTTAATTTGTGTAAAATTGTGTAAAATAAAACAAGTTTGACTTTTTCTTTTGTATCCTGAAGAAAAGGCTCTATATGTATTGAGTGAATCCTTATGTTACCGTTTCACTTCAATTGCACACACTTTGGTGTCAGTTCTGAGTGAATTTCTCATAAATTTTCTGGAAAACGGTTCCTTCTCCAGTTAGAAAATATTACTTTAAGATGGTGGTACCTACGGTTGATGGCCTTTTACTGAAAGCAATACTACAAATTTAATTTGAGCCACAAAATAAAAAATAATCTCTTGGGTAAGATTCTAAAGAGCATGTAATGGTCATAATTTCATTTAAACTATATAATAGAGTAGGTTCCAGGTTTTTTCTTTTTTAATTTTTTGCATCACAAAACAAATGTAAAATGAGCCAGAAAAAAAAAAAAGCATTTCTAAAATTGGCAAGTCTCAGTCCTGGTATAAACATAAAAGGGATGTAGTGTCAGCGACTCATTAAGTATGACTACTAGACTGTTCAAGAGCACAAGATTTGATACTATGGTTTAGATTTATGGGCCATTTGCAATCTTTTTTTTTTTGTAAGACTACGGTCTGCCAAAACAGATTTTATTAAATTCCAACTTCCCTTTGTGAGCGATGCTTAACTGTGTCCAAATTAGTTTTCTTGCCCTTTACACCCATCATTTTATTTATTTTAACTAGTCTCACCGAATTAAAACAGACAAAATAGCGTAAGAGTTTGTATTTTGAACGCTTGTATTTAATCTTATTTTCCTTGTATGCAGTATCTACCTGAAAATTTCAATTTTTGTGTACATCCTCTAGATAATGCAGATGGTCCCTTTTATGCTGAAAATCTTAAAAGGCTACCATCATTTCGAAAAAGCCTGTTCAATGTCAGACTAAGGTTTAAACTGGAGTAGCTGTATACGTGCAGCTGCCTTGGTATCTACTGAAGTCGGCTGCACATAAATTTGCTCTTTCGCCAAGTTGAAATGTCAGGCTTGAATGTGTACTTGCAGTTTTGAACAGTCTGTCTTGTCAACCAGGAGACAAATCTGATCAGGAATAAAGCAACAGTGATTATACATGTCTTATATTTCAACCCATGTCTGAATAACCTGGCTCAGAAAATTAAAATTCCAACAAATAACACAGCGTTGTTGCTGCGCTTGTAAGAAATGACCGATATGTGGGGTTCATTGGGCCGTCCTTATCCCCGTGTAATGTCATCAGCCTATAATATGTCGACCTCTGTAACAGTTGTTTTTTTATGAACCACTTCAATTTCTAACTATTAACTAATCTATTTTTCGAAGGTCCATTCTGAACTGGTTTATGACCAAGTTAAACAAAGTTTCTTGCTTCTCATCATTGCTTAGAAGTGGTGTAGGGTTTAACATGCTGTCCCCCTCCACCCCCCGCCCCCACACACACACCGTTAGTTTCCCTCAACCCACCAACAAAAAAACGTTTAATGCAGAAATGCAATCTGCTCCCCAACGCTGTCTCCCTCCCCAAACATATTGCTTTGTAAGATGTTTATCCAATATCAGGATGCAGGTCTGACCCTTCTTAGACATTTCAAGGCTAAAACCAAATTCTTACTGGTAAATCTAGTCACTTGTCCATTTTGGCCTCTTGGCTTTAGCTTTTCCTGTTTCAATCATCCATCCCCCATCTTTTAGTATGATCAATAAAAGTCTGTAATTGTACACAAAGCAGTAAAAATACATGAAAAAGATCTTTGCAGAAATATTTATTTTAGACCGACACTAGAAGAAGTGCAATGAATCCCTCTTCCATTTTCAGATATAATGTGGTATTATTTGAGGTGCATTAGATCACTTGCATGTTTACAGCTTGACGTGAAAAAAAAAATGGATTGCTCCTGTCTTTAATTACAATTCCATGATTTTTAATCTCCAAAAGATGCTTTTAAATAAACAAAATAATGGCTGCAATAAATCAAAACAGTGCTGGCTCTTTTTTTTTAATAAGGAAACTGAATAGTATGATTGAGCTGACAGATAAACACTATGGGCATGTCTGATTGCAATAAACTGCATGTGTGCTCATAAATACTTGTGGAACACTGCACTATGCACAGATCCACTTATTGTCAGGAGTGAGCATGTGTGGGTGTGTTGTCGCAGAAATGAATGTGCTTGTGTGCACATCTTTTGAGGGGGGGGGCTTAAACCAAGGATGTGAGCTCATGGTGGTTTGGTTCTTGTGGTGCAATCAGAGGGAACTTAAATGAAAACATATTGATTTTATTCAGGGAATGTCACGCGGGTAATGGTACCTTTTTTATATTTTTATGCATGTGGTCAAATTGTTGAAACTGTTTTGAGTCTTTGTTTTCAGTTCTAACACAATCACACTTTGATGTAGTTCCCACAACTTATTTCTTTTAACTTAGTTTCTTTTAATGCATGTGCTTTCTCTGACCTATGCAAACTTTAAAATACAGGTAGAGTTGGAACTTTTCAGGACACTATAAATGATAAAGTAAACGTAAGCGTGTATAGAAAGTGTCATAGATTATTAGACAGCCAGTTAAAAACCCTTCTTGACAGAAATTATGGGTTTATTTTAAGCTCGGTGAGGAAATTAAGCCAGGTTTAGAGATAAGTGATGGTCTAAAGACATGATGTTCTCGCCTGTTTTGGCCTGAGGTGTAGAACTATGAAGTCTTGTGGCTTTGTATTTTCTCTTTGTTTCTTCAATTTTCCACAGACTTACACAGTATTACACTGGAATCAGCTTTTCCTGCTCCATTACCTTTTAATCACTTTAGAGGCTGTTGGTTTTCTACATGTGCCCTACCATCACACTGAAACTGCCAGTTCTACTTTTCTAATCTTGTACCATTTCTCTTAAATGCATTGTGGCCAAAATAAGTGTATTGTGTGTGTTTAAGTGTGCTATTTTTTTTTTATTTTCCCCATTGTCCATGTTTCAACTCACAGGTAAACCAGCCCACCTGTTCATTTTAAGATACAGGTACTGCATTGTATATCTGAGTGATGTGTTTCTCTAACTTTCAAACAAGAGTTTATTTAACCACAAGTTCTCATGTCTTTCTCAGAGAAGGACCAGTTTAGACTTTCAGAGTGCCCACATGACATGCTCATGACCAAGTTTTTAAAAACTGCTGCTGTTAATTTCTCAATTTTCTGGAGCAACGTGCAATGTTTTTAAACACTGAAGGTTAATTAGACTCCAAAAAGCGCTGTTCACTGCACAATGCGCATGCTGCTACACCCTGTTCCTTTCCTACCAATCACACAAAACAAAAGCAGTAAAATCTTAATTAAAATAATATGTTGGGCTTACTTCAGGCTTGAGGCCTATGATCAAAGTTAAGTAGTTGGGTTGGATCGGGCTCAGACACAATCGGGTTGGAATTTTTTAGCCCCGATCAAAACTCTAGAAAGCAGGAATGAGTTAAGAAGTAGTTTGCTAACCCTCAGGATCTTGTGAATTATTATAAATGCTAACAATATGAATGATTAACATGTTCCAATTATGACTGTTGATATATTTGTCATACTGTTAAAACAACAGAAAACCTAGAAAACAATGAATTTAGTAGCAGTTTTCAAGTAATTGACCTTGCCTGTTTTGCTAATTGTTATTCTTTATTAACATTCTGCTTTTGATTGAACAGCAAGATATTATCTGGTTAGTTGCTTTGGATTTCTACTCTTCCACTTTTCAATTACTATTATCTTAAGAGTGATGTGTTTCTCTAACTTTCACATCTTGACGCCACTGTTTGACCAGTGAAAATTCTTCCAAGCAGCTGAATTATTTTAAGTAATTTGTCTTTTAAATGATGGAAGCAAGTTGGTCACTTTGCAGCAATATGTTGGGGAGGGTCTGCATTATATATCTGATCCATACAGCCATAGAAAACTGAGCCCAATATTACTCATTTTCTGGTATCTTAGTAAGGACTTTAAACCAGATGAATAGTTTTTCAAGAGTATTTTTAAGTTTTTCTGTATTTTTTTTTTATCTTTCATATTTGGCACTAATTACCAACTCAAGGCTAGGTTAAGGTCATGGGAATCTTACTGAACCACAGTAGTGATTCAGTAGTGAATTGCATTTGTGTCAATCTCTTCATGGTGAGAAATGTCCATTGGATGAACCAGTTGTGGTTGGTATGGGCAGAGTAAATGGCAGTTGTTTTTTTGAGAACATGGAGCTATAGATAGACATGCCAGTGTAGCATGAGCCCGGACTCTAGCCTCCACGCCTTGCTTCTTTGAACAGAATAAATCAAAGTCTTGCATGTTAACATGTTCTGCTTAAATTTTTTTTTTCTTCTTCCAAAAAGTCAATAAAGCACTCCAGAAACCTAATCTACAGGTCTAGGAGGTGCAAAGAGACCTGGCCTATATTTGTGCAACAGTAAATTTCCATCTAGGCAAGCTTTGTTTGTGGGCAGATGGTGTTTCTCTTGTTTGCTCTCAAGCTGGGAGGGACTGAATAACTGGCTGGATTATCAGGTGAGACTCTTTGCTCAGATCTATTCCCTTGAGGTCACCAGGTCATCTTATTGTCCTGACCTCTCACTTTAAAAGCAGCTCAGCAGTTTGCTGGATTAGGAGTGGGCACTGACTAATGTTGGTCATAAGGAGGTAAGGAAAAACTTATGTTCACTGCTCAGTTTTTTATTTTTTATGAGTGGAAATATATTTTTTAAAAAGCTAAAATACATAGGGAATTGAGGCAGTAAAAACCTTTGTGCCCTTCTTTTTTCCCATGGAAGATTTATTGCCTGCTTCAATGCGCCATGTGAAAAATGAGAAGAAAGAGTTTGTGTATTTTATCATGTTTTCTTGACAGGTATGAGGTGTGCACATGTGTGAGCAAGACTGAGAACGCACGGGTTTATCAATTGACTGTGTGTGTAACGGTGGGGCTGAGTGAGCAAAGTTAGAGTGGGTTTGTTTCACTCCATGCTCTTGGTGGGGATCTGGCAGACGGATTGAGAGCAGCTTGTTAGAAAGAAAGATGAACAATGAGGCCACTTCCCATTTTCTACTAACTTTTTTGTTCTTTTGTTTAGTTCTTTCTCTTCTTTTAGAAGAGATTAATGTATTCTAATCTCACCTATAAATTTCCAGAAATGGTGCTGTTCTTTTTATTCCCGCTTTTACTTTTCATTAGGGTTCTTTTTTTTCTTCCTCTTCAAATTTAGTTTAAAAATAAGTACAAAACTTTAGTACTCGCATTACATAGGGAAGTAGTGAATTAACACAAATCAGATTTTTTTTTTCCTCCTTTGTTACCATTACCATTATTAGTAGATATTATTTTACAATAATTATTGGTTTTATTTGTAGTTGTATATGAGATTATGAGAGAATTATATGGTGTACATTGGCAAGGAGTTGGTAATTATTCTGATGTTGTATGTCTGGTTGTTACAATAGTCACTACTATTAATATACATCTGGAGGTTTTCTTGTCTTATAAGTCAGTCTGTAATCATTGCTTATATAATATCATTTACTTGTTTGTACTTTAGCACAGTATATTGAAGAGGCATATGAATACCATAACATGGTTCTAATTACAAATTTCTGATAGTTATTGAGTTGGTAAATTTCATTACAGTGAGTCAAGGGGTTGGATTAATTGAATGTTAACTTATTCCTACTCTTTTTCAAACAGAAAAGCAGTGATAAGCTAATTATTTTGTTCTTGGCTATGTATGTATAAGTTTTCTTTTGTCCCACTGATTACATGTTTTCTTGTTTTTAAAAACCTGCTTGAAATGAATAAATGGTTACGTAAGTTAAATGAAATTTTCCTCCTTAGCTATTGGTTCTCCTGTCCTTGTAAGTGACTATAGTTCATCGACCCAGAAATTTGCCAGTGGGAATGTCTGAAGTCTCAGTGAATGAGTTCATCTGTCTTTTAGTTGTGTGATGCACAACTCCCCACTTGTCAGTACAATATCTTCAGTTAATTCATCATGCTAATTAGTCATTGGGTTGGACAGTGAAAGAGGTCTTCCTGATTCACGATAATGTAGCAGTGACATCTGAAGTTTCAGACTAGACCTGGAGTCGAACTTGAAGTTCAAAAACTAAAGAGACATTCACACCAAAGCTGCTTCCTTTGCACAGAATAGTCCTTCTCTTTCAGGCAGATATGAAATTTCATTTGAAATTTGGCATAAAGCTTTGGATTTCTTTCACTTTCAACAAATGCATTGCAACGGCAGTATTGGTGTACCCCATATTAATTTTGTAAAGGGATGCAGTAATGTAAACATTTGGTGAGCCAATAAGATATTCACAGCATTGGATTTAGTCTCACTCTTGTCCGTACCTCACATGGATTAGTGTCCAAGATGCTAAATCTTTTTAACAGTCGCCACATTTATCATCATTGTCGTATTTACTGCCAATATAGTTATTGCAGGATTTTCCAGCAGACTGAAGTGAACCAAGAGACAAAGTGGCAGCTTCTTGTGATATGAGCGAATGTTGTAACTGCATGGCATGGTTCAGACAATTAGATTTTTGAAGTGTGCTGTGTGAAAATGAACCAAAACTTTATAAAAGCATAACATTTTTTCTGCATATCCCATTCAGCCCAACTCTATCTTGCTTTAAAGGAGTGGTCTTCAACTCAACTCCTCTAGGGCAGGTGTTCTGCAACTTTTAGATGCATGTCTGCTTCAACACACCTGAGCCAACTAATGAGGTCATTAGCAGGACTCTGGGAAACTTGACTGCATACTGAGGAGATGATTCAACCCTCGAGGCCTGAATTTGAATAGCCTTGCTTTAAAAAGTTAAACAACTTTGGTCTAGGACTTGGGTCTCATGAAGAATCTTTATCTCATATTTATTGTTGAGTTAGACTGCACGTAGAACATAGACTTAATTCTGAAAGAGGATTCTATAATCTGTGAAAGATTGAGTTTGATTTATTTTCCAGGGACATTTAAAAGCTTTCAGATATTAATGGCTCTCAACAACTTGTTCATGTCACAATATTGGCCGAAAATATTTCCCACCTTAATGAATGACTTCAGGTTATTTCAGAATATAAATATAGCTGACATGACCAACATACTTGCAGCTATTCAAAATTAAAACATGCATTTCATGCACATGAAATTCTGCATTCTCTCATTCATTCAGTACACTACACCACCTTCATCTTGGAATCCATCACATACCTTGGGACATGCTTACAGTTTGTACTTAAACATTTAAAATTTACATTTAGAACATAGTTTTTCAAAATGATTAAGATTTTTGCAAATCCACCCATTCAGTAGAGACACTACAAGCCTCTAAAGTCAGTGTGGTGCACTGCAGAGTGAATTAGCAGATAATTCAAACATGTTTGAATTATTTGCAATTTTGTTTTTGAAAAAACAAAGTTTCCTATTAGTCTGTCTCCTGTAAAAATGAGAAGTGTTGAGATGTGAACAAATTTCTGCTATTTTTCTTTGAACATAAATGCGTGTTTATATTTCTAATGAGGTGAGTATCACACTTAATCAGCTTTCAAAATTTGTTTTTGACTTTTCAGAATGCAGCTCTATTCTGAAGTTTCTCATGCATTGTGCTCTCATGCCAGCATGAACTCGGTTTGTGGGGTTTTTCTTTCTCGAGTTGTAAAGGTGGACAGTTTGCCTTATTGACTTTTTCTTGTTTATTCTGGTCATTTTATTGTCCTTTCATGTTGAAATTGGCTTTATGAAATTTACTTTTAATGATGTATACGGTTCATTTCATTACTACAAAAGCATATTCCAAACTTTCCTTTTCTTTGTAAGAGCTTGCAAGCCTATTTAAACAGACTAATAAGACCAATGATGAGTGGTGCTCTTAAGGCCAATACCGGCTACATTTTTTTTTGTCTCTGCACTGCAAGGACAAAATGACATCATGTTGTTCTTGACACTCATTGTGTGCAGAACTTTTTTTTTTTTTTTTTTTTTTTTCTTGCGTGGTCACCAATAAATACTGCATGGCTGGTCGGAAATTTGAAGTGGTTGTGGTTACTAAACCAAAAAAATCCTACAGTGGGTGGGACCTACGAAGACTTCCCAAAAGCTCTGTACTTTTGAAATATGAAATTGCCTGTCCAGAAAGAGATGAATTCTTGTTCTTTTTCACTTTGAGTAACGGAATCTATTTTTCTATTCTTGTGGACTATGCGTGGGCCCTTGGTTTGGAGACACCGTCACTTTCTGTGTTTTTTTTTGTGAATGGAAACTTTTTCAAAGAGCTGAGGTTTTTTTTTTATTTGTTTTTTGCAAATACAAGAAAAAAAACTATTGGTTTTCTTTCATCCAGCTCTCTGACGGTGTGCTGCAATCAAGCTTGGATAGGATTACTTTGTGCTCAATACAACTCCAGTCACTCCAGCACTCCAAAGTGTATGACACCCTGAAAATTCAAGTCGTTTTGAAACTGCAACATGTCAAAACCCTGGTTTAACTTTTAAAAGGCCATTTGCAAGCGTTTATCTACTTACTTCTAAGAAAAGAAACCCAAACATATTTAAAATGAGGGATAATGAAAGATGAACGCTAACGAGAAATGCTTAAATGTGATTTTTTTTTTTTTTTTTTTTTACATGTATTTGTTTGCCAAATGCAAAGTTAAATTTCCCTACAAACAGGAATAAAACGCAGAGCATTTTCTGATTTCTTTTTGTTCCCTTTTGGGAAAGGATGATATTTTAATCAAATCCCTTGGCAGCCAGAAGAAGCAAGATGGCTACTGGCTAGGAATATTTGTAGAAAAAAATAGTTTCACTCTTTTAATAGACCCTTAGAAGGAAGATGTTGCAATAAGAAAACCTTGGTGTTTACGTGGCACCATGTGGAAAGTTGTATCCTTCTGCCTGAACTCAAGAAATTAAGCTGCTGAGAAATAGCGCAGTCTACTCCACAAACAGGCTGTATTTGTGTGATCAAAAGCTGCACATCTGAAGAGAAATAGGCATCGTTAGTGTTGTTGGTTTTGTAAACCACCAGGGATTCTGCGTTATACATCTGAGTTTAGTTTTTTTAATTAGGACGGAGCACAGTAATCAACACATCTGCAACACACCTCAGTATATAACCCTGAAACTGGCACAATAGCTGATCTGTAATCTTTGTAATTTTGTGTCTTATAAGCTGTGTAGGGTTGTCCATTTTTGGATTGCTTGAAAATATCCTGCACTAAGCACATTTCTGCATTCTTTAGTATTGTTTTTAACATCAGATAAATCAAGAATCGAAGACATCGAGTAAGTGAACATCACCTTCTTGGTTACATGTTGTGAAGCTTATGAGCCAGCTATCCCCAAAACTGTCTGCTGCTTCTCTCGCCTTATTTTGACACAGAGCGAGACAGACAGACGGACAGACCTGACCACCCTCTTAGACCGTCTCTCAGCTCCCTTTTGTCTGCCTGTCTTGCAGCATTACCCCTACAGTTGTGTTCTCCTAATTGCTGTGCACCCTGCAGAGAAGAGAGACTATCTTCAGAGACTGTGGGGGGCTGGGGCATTAGTAACGATGAGGTGTTTTTTATTTTATTTTTTTCCTTCACTTTACAAAAAAAATGGTGCTCTACTTTAATAGTGAGATATGAACTCAGTCTTTTTATTTGACTGGGAAATCCATATATGCATCTGAGTACTGCCGGCCTATTCAAATTTGCCTCTGGGGGCAATGACGACATTTCTGGATTAGACTGTGCTCCTCCTGCTCATTGATCAGCATTGACATCGTTGGCATTGACATTTTATGGCTTCCTGTGGATGTTTTGAACGTTGTGTTGTAGATATTGGCTCTTATTAAAAGCTAAAATGTGCTTTTTTTATTGCCACTTGTCATTTTCCACAGAAAATTCCTCAGCTGTTACCACAAAGTTGTTGACAGGATTTGGAGTTCTGACGCCAACAGTGACTCCCTTTTGGCAATTATCCTGCACTTATAAATGCACACGGTGTTCTCATTAGTGACTATAAATTGGATTTCTTTCTTTTTTTACTTTCCCTCTCTCAGGCGCCTCTTCAGCCACCCCCGGGGTCTTCAGCCTCAGTGGTGGCGGCCGCAGCGGCGGCGGCAGCAGCAGCCTCAGGGACTCCCCAGTCACTGAAACTAACCTATCCAGAAACTCTAGACCGCATAAAGGAGGAGTTTCAGTTCCTGCAGACACAGTACCACAGGTGGGTGTGTAGCAAGTTGAAGGCTTTTTCCACTGTACTGTTCTGCTACTTTGGCTTGGTCAAAGCAGGGTTTCCCTCTGAAAACTAGATATATCTGATGGTAGAGCAGCTAAGGCAGTCCACCAATGATTTACCATGTTTTTGTGTTTAAAAATGTTAAAAGTTTATAAGAAATTTGAAAATATGAAATAACTGTAAAATATTAGAAGCCTTCTTTTATTCTATACTCTTAAAAAAGGCACAGGCAAAAATTTTTGTTAATGGTTTTTTTTTTTTTTGCACATCAGTTAAATACTAATTAAGTAATCAGCCAGGAGGTCTTAAATCAAGCTATTTAACATTGGTCACATTTAATATAAAATAAATTAATGGATACGATCTACAATGGACAATGAGTGTTTGTATGCTTGACTAAATATAGCCAGGGTACAAATTCTAATATTTCATTTAGGTTTTGGTACTGATCAGAGCATGTGAGATGTAAACACAAATGCCACACATCATTCTTCGTTCTCAAAGCCATGGGGACTGCACCACTAGTGCAAGCCAAGTTCAGTGTGTCAACTACAAACCTAGCTTAATCCGTCTGTGATATCACTAGGTCTGAGCGACTTTGGAAAGTACTCTAATTCTGGGTTTTTCTGTTTAGTTTAGTTTTTTTTTTTTTTACCTCAGTATTGTAATTACAATATCCAATTTGTACAATGTCTTATGCATTTGTCATTTTTTGTGAACACTCTGCACTTTTTGAACATTCTTAAATGAACCTACGCAGCTGCACATTGCCTTGGATTAGAGTAGTTATTTTTAATAACTGCAAAAAATTTATGTTGAAATTTTGCCTTTACTGTACAGTAAGACTTAAATCTTACTGTACAGTAACAGAGTCTAATCCATCATTAGACTCTGTTGTGACTCCTCTATAAGGCTTGATCAGAAATCAGTTGTTGCAAAAAAAGCTGAGCACCATCAACAAATGGGCATTGTGTCTTTCGCTATGAACACCATTATTATCAGATTTGCCATTTCAAATCATGTTCAAAAGGAGTAATATTTTCAAACTGTTCGGTCAGTGACCCGTGTCGGCTTGTACTTTGCTTATTATATGTCGAAGCCCTGGTTGTTGGCATTCTATCTATGCTAATGTTGTAAATGTTTTTGTGGTGTTTTTTAAAGAATTGATAAAAGTTTGTAGTGCTACCTTGAGAGGGAACAACACTGTGCAGCACATCTTTTTAGGGCTGTTGCAAACGAATATTTTAGTAATCGAGTAATCTATCGATTATTCTTACAATTAATTGGATAAAAAAAAGATAAAATAAGACATTGGTAAATCTAACATAACAGCAGTTTTACTATCGCATATCAATATCAGTCAAATTTGTCACATTTGAGCTTCCCTAACAATTACTTTTCTGTAGTTTAGAAAATTAACCTGTAACAATAATAGCTCACTTTAACTTGAAGAAGTTATACAAAAATCTGAAATTAATTCAATGTAATAATAAAGAGGCAGGCTCACAAATAGCCTATCTATTTGTGAGCAGGCTATTATAAAAAGTGTCTATACTCCAGCTTTCTGTTTCTGTATTCATCTTCAGTCAGTTTAATAGAGGAACTCTCACCTTGCACAGCCAT
>CAEGAE010066046.1:0-28866 GCA_903067095.1 Girardinus metallicus | reverse complement strand
TATATATACATACACATATACACTGATAATTTTCATTGTAGCAATTTTTTCTAGAAAAAAATTATATTTTTTGAAGTAAAGTCACGCATAAATCACAGCCATATTTTTCTTAATTTAGTCCTTTTTTGTGACATTACTAAAAACTATGAGACTGTCGTAGCAAAACAGAGCATCTTCAGTCAGAGGCTTCTTCAAATTTGCTGTAATATGGACTGCTACAGGAGATCCTTCCAGCCCACAGCCATCAGCATCTATTATAACTCTTTGAAGAATCTTGAATTAATATTGGCCACAACATTTAATTTCCCTTTGGGATAATTTTTGAATTTGAATAATAGTTGTGGATTTGAATCAGAAACAATTACTAAAAAAATATTTTATAGAAGCCTTTTGAAAAAGATAAATACTAAAACTAAATAAATTCTTTCTGATTTAAATACTCCAGCTTGAAAGCAAAACTTTCTACTCGCGTTCAAAGATTTTTTTTTTTTTTTGCTGAAACATTTGAACAAACCACAACCAATTTTCATTCATTTATTTCAAACTGGTAACCTGAAATACCTCATAGGACAAGAAAATTGAAGCCAACCTCATCAGTAAAATAACGTGGGTCGCTAGGCTACCCTTGCAGCTGATTATCAATCAAGCTATCAAGGCTGGGGAGTTTAGTTGCCAGGTGACACCAAGGCTCTGTAACATCACATTGTTTACCCTGAGCCGCCCAACAAACCCCGAAAACTGTATTTTACTTTACACAAAGCACAAAATCAAAGGAGAAATCATGCAATGTTACCTGTCCTTTCAGGTCTATCTACTATATCTTGCCTTTAATTGAACAAATTCAGCAGGACTTTTTGGTCTCTAAATGATTGCACAGCTACGAATCTACATTGCTTTTTATTTCTCTGGTCCTGTGCATAAATGTATTGCACAGTAGTTACTACCTGTGATTTTAAAAGATTATTATTCTTGAAGTTCCTTTTCTGCTCTGCCATGCTCATGGCTTCAAGTCCCTCTAATGCAGTGGTGCCCAAAGTCAGACCTCGAGGTCCGGCTTCCTGCACGTTTTTGTTCTCTCCCTGCTGGTAACAACAACCTTTTCAGCTTGTCAGTGTTCTTCTTAGGCCTTCTAACGAGCCATCGTTTGATCCAGGGGCGTTAAACCAGCGAGAGAACTAAAACATGCAGGAAGCCGGCCCTCGAGGACCGGCTTTGGGCACCCCTGCTTTAATGGTAAGCAAGTGAAGGTTCTGGAGTGAGCACAGAATTTCCTGGTGAGTGGATCAGCGCTATTTCTTTTTGTTTGCAGTAAAAAAAACTAAAGTTAGCAGGTTGGAAAGTCATCATGGAACCTGAACAAGCTCAGTTCCTCAATGCTTTAGCGGGGTACGGCTTTTTGGAAAGTACAGTTGAGAGGAAAGGTGAGTTAAGCAGCAGAGTTCTGCCTGTTTGACCAGCACTCTAGCAGAATAAATGATAACATTATGTGCAATTAACACATGACAAAAAGGAAAGGTTTTTTTTTTTCCCATTTTATCTTTTGTCACATCACCTTAACATATCTGTAACTCATTCCATCCACTTATCATATGCAGGCGGCAAAAAGGACAGCAAAAATAAATAAAGTTTTCCTTCGGGAACTAAGCAGCAGAAGTGGTGTTAGCTTCACTTCACTGGTTCTCATCTGTTACAGGATCGATTCCTAGCCGTCTGGCCACGTCTTATCTCCAAGGTCTGCTACATCACTAAGTTTTATCAACAGCACAATCATCAAGAAGCAGCCAGCGGCTTCCAGATGATGCAGTTAAGCTAAAAAACACGGCCTTCCACTTGGTGCTCTTTGTTTTTGTTGCAGACTGGCTGGTTTTTTCTTAGGAGAAATGTTCACTTTTTCTTCTATTATTTTTATATCCTTGCATTATTTTATTATTTGTTTTAAAAATAATTTTTCTACTACTTTCTCAGCTAGCTTTACTTATTGTTACATAATGTCCAATCTAATGGACACCTCGTGTAATTCAAAAGTGCTCACTCATTTTTAATGTGTTGCAAAATGTCGAAAATGGACGACTGCGGCGAAAGTGGAAATAAAATCTACAAAGCGGTAGCAGTAGCTTGTGGAAAACCGAATGTGCAGGCTAAGCTTGTAAAGTTTGTGGCTTGTAAAGTTTGTTAGCGGAGGTTATCGGCGGGAGATGAAATGCTGGAGGTGGAAAACATCAAAGCGTCCCTTACCTGTCAGGTAAAACTCGTTTTGTATAAAAATCTGGGAGTCCGTCATCCAGAGGGCTTATTCCTCCATTTTCACTGCAGTGCTGGGCACAGACACACACAAACACTCCCCTCAGAGAGGCTAGTTCTGCAGGGTTCATTTGTAAAAGTTAGGTACGCAGTAGAACAAATGGAGCACACTGCATGCACTGAGATGACATAATCCAATTGAAAGATTATTTTTGACAAAGACGGAAGTCGAAAGACGACTATACCAGGAAACATTAGTTAAATTTAGAGCTTGAAAAGAAAAACAAAAAACGGAAAATTCAGTGGTGATGAAAAGATTTGTCCCTACTGTTTCCGCGGTGATGTGTCCTCCCCTGTGCCTCCGGGGAGGCCTCGGTCGAACGCGCGTCACGTGGTGCAGCGGCAGACCCTGCGTGGGCAGCTCTGACAGGCCTTCCCAGGATGCCGAGTGGGACAGCGGCGAGGAGTACGACGGCACAGAGGGAGGCGGAGAGGAGCTGGAGTCGTCACACAAGCCTGTTGGTGGCGACACGGAGGGCAGGAGATGCAACGAGGAGCCGTTCAAGCCCGGATGGTGTAAGTGGATGAGTACTCACTTAGCCTGGTGGAGACGGGTCGTATTCTCCTCGTTCTGGAGCTGCGCTTCTTAATGGCAATTGTGTCCTGGGAGGATGAAAAGCAGACAGAAAGAGGAGAGGAAAGATTCTGTCAACCTGTGGGTGAACAAAACAAGGCTCCGGATAAAGCCTTCTTGAGAGAGAACATGCAAGAATGATTCGGATATAAAAAGGAAACGAACAGCTGGATCAATGAATAATCCACTCCTGACATATTGGAGGAAGGGTAAAAAAAAAAAAAAAAAAAAGACCTCTAAGCAACTCTGAAGACCTGCGAGATCTAAAATGTGTTTAAAACGTTATGGTGGAGTGAACAAGGAGATTTCTGACACCATGTAGAGCATGTCGGCTGTGAGAGCAAAGTACAGAGACCCAAAAGGTCCAAAATAAACAGCATATTTTAAAATACATTTTATTGATCTCCTTGACATGACAACCTGTTCAGAATAATTTCAAAGAACAATTTGCTACAATGTGTTTTCAAATGCTTTACATCCCATCACACTATCACACATCATTTGCTAACTGTCTTTCAGTAGCATAAATATTATATTTATGCATCAGACATACATGCAAACACAAACTTATCTTATTGTCGCAACAATGACCCTGTAATAACATAGTTGTTGACTTTCCTTATGCTACACTATGCAGATGCTGCGCGTGCAGATTGACTTACCTCAGCATGCTGAATGCTCGGGAAGAGGCTCCAACTGACCCACTTTGATCTACTTTCTGATTAATTCAGCTAATAATTGTGCATAAGGCACTGAAGTTTTCGAGTTTTCAACTTCAATAGGTGTGGAAAAATGAGTGAAACACAGGTTAGAGACACGACAGATCTGACTGTTCCCCCAAAATGTGGCTAATTTCTTAATGTTTACACACTTTTGGCAAACCTCTCCAGATACGACAACACACACGGCTCACAGCATGGCTGAAGCTTTTCCCAATGAGATGCTTGGAATGGAAGTGTTTACGTTTAGAGCAAACAAAATATTTTAAATTCCTGACAGGTTTAGGAGAGAGACACTGAGACGAGTCGTGCATGACCAGGCTAAACGGAAACTGAAAAAAAACAACAAAAAAACGTCCTGTTTGATTCTTGAGAGGCTCCTTAGTTTGAATTGCTGTCTTATTAATGCAAACCCGCTCTCCTCATGTGTCAGCAGACATTTATGATTCGTTCTTTATCAGTTTGAGCAGATAGTTCCTCCATTACAGCCATTCTGATTTGATTCAAACAGTGTTAAAACGTTCTTCTTTAGAGATAAATTTAAAAAGCAAGACAATAAGGTAAAAATAATTTGATATAAACTGTGAAAAAGACTAGAGAGTAATTAAATTTTTTTTAAAGTTTACACTTAATATAATTGCAGACTTCTTTGTCTGCACCAGAAATGATCTCAGATTGTTTGCAAAGAGCTATTGCGGCAAATAAAAGTTTATAAATGTATGAGTGCATAAACAGTGGCCACGTAGCAATACATCCAGCCCACAATACGGTACAAGAATTTTTGAACATAAATGTTGCTAATTCACAAAAACGTGTCTAAAAGTAGTTAAAGTACTTACCTTGTTATCTGGTAACGTAGACCTTTTTCACTGGAGAAAGTCAAGCTAGCACAGCCTAAAGATAGTGCTTTGTGACTCAGACGTTGGTGATAAATATCGCCATTTTCTCCATATTGAGGTCATTTGGTTTGCAATTTACTGACTGCTAAAGCTAACTCAACAGAGCTGCGATTCAATGGTAAACCATCCACTAATGAAAAAGCACCAACAGCAAAAAGCCGGGAGTTAATGTGAAAACCATAAACAAGTTTCAAAGTCACAACTCTGCTGTCTGGGCAGATTGCATTTGTAGGAACCAGTCTGAGTATGGACCAGAGAATTTTAAAAACAAGACGAAAGTTTTTAGCTGCAGTGAACACCATAAGCTTAGCACACAAGCGTTTTAATATTTAGCCTGCTGCGTTTCATGTATGCACACAGTCAGACTGTTTGATGTCAGCTGGGCATGTTGTTAGAAATAACAGGCCTCTTAAATGCTATGCTTCAATCATTCCAATCAGTGCAAGCTCCCAAAGGCCAAGAAACAATCGAATTGACAACGTATCATCAATTCAAGTGTTGTTAAACTATTTGCAGGGGAGGAGCTGGGCCCTCTCGGCGTTTCTGACCTTTAGCTGCGGCGGTCCTGTCAGGAAAGTGGGAATAATAATTCAGATGCTGAAAACTTCATTTCTGACAGCTTTGACAGGACCGAGGCACTGCTTTTAATTTCTGTTGAAAACGCAGTAAACAAGAACAATAATCTCATTTAATCTACATGTTAACCGAGGCGGATATTGTGTAGGATGACAGTAATTTCTGACTCTATAGCTGCAAAATAAAATAAAAAAATAACTACTAAGTAGATGACTTTGTAAGAGAAAACTTGAGGACGAAAACAGAAAAAGAGTTGCGTAAATCCCCCTCTCCCCCAGGCTCTTACAGAGAATAATAAAACTCCTACTACTGCTGAATTAAAACTGATGGAGTCAGATTTGACAGAGACAAAACAAATGCTGGAGGTGGAAGGGGGAAAAAAATTATAGCTTTCCAATTTCCCAGACTTTACAAGAAAAATGTTACTTTTGCAGTACATGATTTTAGAGGTAAAAGTGTAGCTCAGCAAAATCCTTTAAACCTCTACACAATTGACTGTTGGCAAGGAAAAAGAAAAAAAAAAGTTTCCTGCAAAGATGGCTGCAGGCGAAACCTTCAAAACAAGAATGGACTGCTGCTGTCAGGAGGTTAAGCTGTGTGTAGGAAGCAGATTCCACTTCACAGGGACCTACCACTCTCGAGGTTTTATGCTGATTGTGCCATTTTTCTTCAATTCATTCAACATCCGTTGACAAAAATCAGAAAATAAAGAAATAGGCTGGCAACTGACAAGTTTCTGCTGTTTTTGATGACCGGTGACAAGGCTGAAGCTTTTATCAGGCTTGTAAAAAAGAACACTCTTCAATGTGGGGGTTGTCACAGACGGATATTTGCTACTTACTGTATCAATTTCTAATAGAGCTAGCGTCCCAAAATAGCCCAAAACCTTTTGTTTTGGAAAATTTACCTTAAATCAGACGCCACTAAAAAGGAAGTGTAGGGCGTGGAATTAACTGAGGTGGCAAAATTAATGGCAAGAATTAATGTGTTGAACTCTGAGTTAGTCCGTTTCTACAGCGCCATCTGTATGTCGTAGTGAGTGAACACCAAAAGACCTGTGTCAAGAATAAGTTTCAAGAACTCCCTGCATGGCTGCAGGAACAAAATTATACTATTTTTTTCGCAGCCATGGGAGAGAAAAACAAACATCTCTCCCTTTAGTTTTCAACACGTGGCAGCCATGTTGAATTTTTGGGGTTGGAACTTTCAGGAGTTTTCAAGAGCCGTTAAATTTTTTCCAACTTGAAACTTGCAAGTTTTTCCACCAAACAAGAACGACAAAGAAATGGGAAGGATTTCTTTAGTGGCAAAACACAACAGACGTTTGACTCCTTTTGTAATTCTATTTTAAAATTTCATGACTTCACTGTGGGACGGGGTTGTACATTTGACAACCAATCCTCTATGGAAGAATCTAGCTGCCACTAATTGGCGATTCGGCAGCTAGCGTTACGTTGATAAAACTTTGTCATACAGTCACCACACTCTCTCTCACACAGTGTGACATTGCCTCTGCTTCTGCTTTGTATAGTTAATGACTTCTCCTGGCAGGAATGCCAGAAACAACACATAGAATACTGTTTTTTAATTTAATTTAATAGTTCCTGAAAAGGAATTGAATTTATCGACAATCTGCCGCAAGATTGATCGGTGCATTTCTGCCTAAGTTGCACAAAACGACCATCTTAAACAAAACATGTAAGGAAAAAAAACAATCGATGGTGGGTGACCACATTTCCAGAAAAAATAAAAATGATAACAGACACATACACAGGCACGCACACACACGCGCAGCAACACACAATGTCCACACTCACTATGCTGGTGCCGAGCTCTTCATCTGTGATGTCCAGGGAGTCTCTGTGTCTGTTAAAACTCCACGCAGTCCCATCTTCACACGTCCCTTCCCAGCATTTTAGATGAGACACCTGCCGGGTCTGAGACACACGGCACTCTTAAACTCTTTTGTCACCCACTCGTACAATCAATCTGTGTCGCTTTCACACCCTTTCGCGGAGAGGAGGCCAGTGTTTACCAGGGTCTTGTGGGTGGCGTAGAGCTCCTGCAGGATTTGGTCCACGATGGAGTTGGTGAGATAGGAAACCACGGACAGCTTCACTTCTCTGAAGAAGATGGAGTATGAGGCAAGGCAGAGACAGATGAGAAGCGGTTAGTAAAGGTGAGAGCAAATCAATGTCCCCGCTTATCAAACTCACGACTGCTTTGCTGCTCTTACTCCAAAGCCCTGTGAATGTCCTGCGCCGCTCTTTCCATGAGGGCGGTGCGGATGGCAGAGCGAGGAATGGAGACCCGCTCGGAGACGGACGAGAGCGGAGGGCTTAATCTTTCTGCCGCAGAGGATGATAAAGGACAGAGCTCGCGGCAGAGTGACACCATGGAGTCGACGATCACCTGAAACGGACGGCGCCTGTCACAAACTCTATCATCTGTCGGGGAGGGCAAGGCGAAAGAAAGCTCTCAGATCTACCTGCAGCTCCTTATCGGCGGCTTTGGCGAGTTCGCCGGCGAGGGAGTCCAATCTCTGCCGCACGGGGCCGTCCACAGACAGCACGTGGGCCAGCTCGCACAGCGAAGGGTAGAGCTGGGGAGACATCGGGGGGAGAGGGTTCGTTCAAATTCAGACCGAACGCAACGTAGACCAACGCGTATAAACATTTTGTGTCCCTCACAGCTCGAGAGTTCCTGGCCTCTTTCAGCACTTGTTTGGCGGCTTGAATCTCCTCCATCTCTCCGGCGCCTCGCAACAAGCAAAGCTGCTGTTGGACGCGCACACAGAGGCGCTCCATCACCTTGGAAACAAACAGGGCAGGCGAGGTGACGGTGGCACAGACACTCATGAAACACTCAAAATAATAATAAAAAAAAAAAACCATCCCTCGCAGACGGGAGCTACCTGTTCGGCGGTGCTGGTGACCAAGCCCTGGTGCAGCCGCAGAGCCTGCCGCTGGGAGAAGCGCTGCGTCTGGTTGTTCCTGACCAGAGCGCGCTGGATCTGCAGGGCGACAAAACCAGGCGGAAAGGTGAAAGTCCAAAGTGAGACGATAGAAGAAGCTTGAGTGTAAGCTGACTTTTTCTATATAAAGTCTTCTCTTATGTAATGCTACTTTTGTCCATGGAGTCGCAGTAACTCTGAGTTCCCTCCTCATATTTGAAAAACATTCATTAGGAACCCCACATCTCACATTTATAATAAAATATTACTTCACCCGGGGCTGTTTCTATTACTTTATGAAAAAAATCCTTACACTTTTGATAGGAGATTAGTAAGACGGCGTGTTAAGGCCATTGTAGATGAGGAAAAAAGAAGAGTAAATTTCTGCAGTAAAACTCAGAAATTTTGACATTCATCTCAAAATTTTTGCGTTTTTTTCCCCCCAAGCTAAATTCTGACTTTTCACGCTCAAAAGTGTCCTTGTTTTTTTCCAAAAATTTCTGAGATTAATATCAAAATTTCATGTTTTTTCTAGCAAATTTTCGGAGCTCAGTGATTTTCTTGTTTTTCCTAGAAAATTTCTGAAATTAATCTCAAAGTCAATATCAGAAATTAATTGGGATTCATTTTGAGATTAATCTCAATCTCAAAACCAATGTAGATTAAAATTTTAACTTTCTTTTGCAAAAGTTGAACATTTTCAACTTTCGGTGCTCAGAGACTTTCTTGTTTTTTCTAGAAAATTTCTGAAATTTTCCCCACAGAACAACCCCTCCCCGCGACTCCCCCAATCAGCTCCTTCAGACTAGCTAGCAGCATTTAGCAATCACCTGGTGGAACTGCACATCTGCTGAGCTCATTTTATGAGCTACTGCTCAGTGCAATACTGGTTAAAAACGTTGTTAAATGGTTAATAGAGGAGTGATGTTGTGATGACTTCCCGAAGGCGGAGTTTTTAAAGAGACAGAGGCCCAATTTGAAGATGTTAAAATACAAAGTCAGGTTTCATTTGAGTAATATTTGATACATACAGCGTTTTTACAACTGAAATTAACATAGCTACTTGATTGTGCTATAAAATGGCACTCTCTGCCTGGAAAACACATGATACGGCCACTCCCACTCTGTGGAAGTAAAGCTGTGGAAAGAGTTAACGCCATTCCCTACAGGTGACTCATCTAAAGATAGGTGGTGATTAATGTTTGGATGCTTGGATACAACAATGCTTGATGTATTTTGGCCAAAAGCACGACACCAATTTAAAGTAGAGGTGTGCTTCTTTGCGGAAGGGCACATGTCTACTTTTTTTTTATTTTTATCAACCATCAGTCAATAAATCTTCCAGACAGTTATTGCAACCCCAACCTTAGTGAGGGCCTGCTCTGTCTTCTCCGGAGCGCTGCGGTACGCCTGGCTGATGTCACTTAGGGGCAGAGGCATGTACTGCAAGGTGAAATTACTAAAGAAAGGAGGGAGCACAGGAAGACAAAAAGGTCAAGTTATTAAAGCAGACACTACGGGGCCGAGAAGAGAAATTTAAACTGGCTCAAAGGTTCCAGGGTTTGCAAAATATCACACCCCCAAAATATTCCTGAGTAAAGCTTTGATCTGTGCAGCCGTGGCCTCCATAGCCCCGAGGTGAGTCTGGACCATGTAAGATAGCGAGACGAAGAATAAGTAATAAACTGCTCATGTTGCAGTTTTCAGAGAGGTAAAACCAGAAAGAAAACAGGCAAAGTTTCCTTTGAGGTATTCTTACATGGAGTCATAAGGCATAAGGCTCTTACTGATGACTGCAGCAAACGTCTCCACAAAACAAGCAGGCCGTTACAGTTCTTACTGTTCCAGGGCTCGGGCCACATCGAGAAATCCTGCAGCGGAGGTGTTGTTGCGATCCCACGTCACGCTCCTGCAGGGCGAGTGTGTGAGTTGGAGAGAGATGAAAAAAATCAAACCGTGTTACGAAAGTGTACACACCCGACACCTCTTCACATTTTGTCAAGTCGGTATCACAAAATTTATTGTATTTTATTGTCATCTCACAGGGCAACACTGACGACTAGAAAAGTTTGGTATGCGTTTATATTTACCCTCCTTTGTCCTAAAACCCCAAAATACAAGCATATGAAAGTGACATGTGGTGGTGGCAGGATGATGCTGTGGGAATGATTTCTGACAGGGAAGCTGGTCAGAGCTAACGTTGCACTCAGGCCCTGTCACAATTACAAATTTTTCTAGATGATAAATTGTCCCAGAGCTTATTGCGTTAAACGATAATATTGTTGTTTAGAGACCATTTTCAAGTAATATAATAGTAATAATGAGATGATAACGGCAAGAACACGTTCTTAAAGATAAACAAACTTTAAATTCTAATGAACATTTAAACTCTGGACCTGAAAGACATTTCAAAGATCCAAAATAAATAAAGACAACAACAGACACAACAAATAAGATGAATTATGAAGTCTCTGTTGACAAAATTATCTTTCAAAAAAAGGGGCCAGGTGAGACCAAAGCACCAGACCGACGGCTTTTATCATTTAGTTTTTGGTAAAAAGAGAAAAAAAAGAGAAAAACAATAAATCAAGCAAATTAAAATTATTGAGTTTCTTTTAATTTATCATGCGATTAATTGATTTATTGTTTATTGTGACAGGCCTTGTTGCACTACTTTGCGTCAGTGTATTACAATCATAATCTAATAAAATGTATTGAAGATCACAGTTGAGTTCTCAAGTATTTTTCCACTGAAACACGGAAAAATTAAAAGAAAAATGTTTGAGGGGTTTGAAGATTTTCCAAGGCTGTCTATATTGTAAACAATGTAAAACGACAACAACAAAAAGAAACACATCAACAACCCTCCTCTCCATGTAGTTTCCTTCACCTGAGCGTCGTGTTGATCTGCAGGGCTTTGCTGAGCATCTTGGCCCCGATGTCGTCCATGTTGTTTCCACTCAGGTCCACTTTTCTCAGGCAGGTGTTGCTTCCCAACGCGTTGACCAGCACGGTTCCCCGAGAGCGCAGACGCGAGTCCACCAGGGACAGAGACTGCAGGGCCTGCAGGGGGCAGAAGAAGAAAGCACCAAATAAAAGTCAAGCAAAAATCAAGTGGGAAAGGGGGGGGAGCATTAAAAATGAAGTTGAGAAACAAAAAACTGAGAGGAAACAGTGGGAGATGGAGCCTTGAGGATAAACTGGGGTAGTAAAATTTAGTGCATATTGATGTGACAGCTTGCCAACATGACTGCGCGCTGTATGCATGAATTATTTACAATATGTGTGAGTAGTGAAGTAGAAACTGTGTCCACAGTGCTATAGCAGCAATAATTCATCGCAGTGACATATCTACAACGAAACATCATAAAACAATGATGCGACCCCAAAAACTGATATGCCGCAAAAAGAAAACGATACTTTCACTGAATACATCTTTTAATAACGAAGGTAAGTGATCTGAGCTTACGTCAGACTCGGTCAAAATAACTGAGAACAGCATCTTTTTTTGACTGTCGCTAAATTCAGAGCCATCACTCACGCATTCCTCCTCCTGCATGAGTGAAACCAGCTTCTGCAAGACTTCATCCAGAACCCTGAAACCGTGGAGACAGACACACAAAACGTGGCTGGTGCAAGTTATTTTGGCGACTGCCGCCTCCAAAAGAAAGAAAAATAAGTTACTGATGTGTTTATTCAAGCTGGCACATGCAGCCCGTGCAGTCTCACATACACACACACACCCACACACACACAAATAATTGCAGTAGAGCGTGACATGGAGCTCTGGCAGCACCTGTTTTTGATGTTGAAGTTCTTGCCCAGATGAAGGTGTTTTAGAGAAGGGTGTCTTGAAAGGGCAGGCAGCACTGTGAGCAGATCTGCATCAAGACCTGTCAACACACACACACACACCCACCCAAACACACATATGCAGGGCTCAGCGTGGCATGATCCATTAGCAGGAACGCTGAGTCTTCTCCTACCACGGTTTCAGAAAAAGTCAAGGTCGCAGCAGGACGCGCGCCGTACCGTTGTCGGAGATGTCCAGCGTGGCGACGGAGGAGACCCGGGGGAAGAGCTCCTGGATTACGGCGGCCCCCGCAGACCTCAGCTGAGCGTGAGACAGAGGAGAGGACCAATACGGGTCAGACGTGAGTGAAAATAACTCAGGTTTATGTTTTTGGGAGGACGGCTCTGTTAAAAAAAAACACTTTTTAAAGTAACTGAAAGCGGTGGCCTGAGGAGGTTCTAACAAAGCTGCAAATAGAGAAACAGTTTAAATCATGTGTGTCAAACTCAAGGCCCGGGGGCCAAATGATGTCCGCCACAACTTTTTATGAAGCCCCTCTAGACTCCAGAGGGCACCATAAATAGAGCCTTCAAAATCACACTTGTGTGCTCAAGTATTGTTTTATTAAATCAAAGCAGTTTTGTACCTGTGTACTATCAAATTGAAACAAACAGGGAAATTTGCTCGAAATCAAAAGACCCCTCATTTTTTCACAAGTTTATTGCAAAAACACAAACGTTTTTTTGACCATAAACTTTCACAAATTTAAACATTGGGTTTAAGTTAATGGATTTGATCAATATGCTCTGGACCAACCGGCCCTGTCAGAACATTCATGATCTTGACGTGACACCAAGATGAAAATGAGTTTAACACATTTAATTATCATCTTGTCTGAGTCAGTATATGTTATTTGTTAAGAGTGAAGTTGGTATCTTTAGTGAAAAAGATACATAAAGGGAAACTAAATATTACAGTAAAGTCATAAGCAGAAAAAAACAATTAAAAAAATAGAAAAGTTGTGAGAAAACTTTCCACACCTTTATGTTATCTATAGAAAAAAAACATTGTTTGTCTTTTTAACATTTGAGCAGAAGCCAAAAACAGGTGGCCACATGGAAGATTTTTCACATAACAATAATTTTCACATGTGAAACACACGTGTGAACACACTCCGCTTGAGTTACGTTTTGCCACATGTGTTTCACAAACCTACGGAATATAAGTTTCACATGTTGCCACTGGGTATAACTTTTGCATGCAACAAGTCATGTGGAAAGCAGTTCACTTGTGTAAGGGTTTCACATGTTACCGCACAAAATGCTACATGTCATTTTTTAAGTCCGTTTCACATTGCAACACAATGAATTACACGCGGGAAAAGTTCAATATGTGGAAAGTTTTATCTGTTTTGAAAACTAAATGATATGATTTCCATACATTTCAACAAGGGACATAATATTCACACATTTGCTGCATGTTTGAAAACGTTTTCCCATGTTTTTCACATTTCACTGCTCTATATTATTTCCATATCTGAAACATATTTGGATTTGTTCTTCACATGTGGAAGCCTGTTGGTCCAGTTTTACGTCATGTTATTTACATGTTGTGTAGTAAAATGCTTCACATGTTGCTACAGAATATTTCCCCCATCGTGTTTCACATGTTACAAACAGACACTTTAATTTATTCAGCTGCATAGTCTAATTTCTTTGCTTTGTCTTTTTGCGTTCAGTCACACTTTTTAAACTGAAACTTAAGTTGTCTTTAAATAGAGCTTCATCACTGCAGAAGCAGGGAAGCATATTGTGTCAAATGTATCTAAAATTGGAAGCATATAGAAATATGCACAGTAACACCCATTTAATCTGCTGCAGAAAGACAAAAATGGCTTCCTACCTCACAGCCGCTGATGTCCAGATGAAGATCGGTGATGTGAGGGTTGGTGGTCAGCCCCGACAGCACTGCTCTGTGATCACAAAGCGATTGAAAAAGAAAACGAGAGTTAAATACGGACCTGATTGGCACGGCTTCGCACATCCAGATGCTTCCTTTTTGCTTTCTTCGCAGCAGTCTTGAGATAAAAGAGCTGCGACTCGAGTAAAGAAATGGAAGACGACATGTCAGATACCTCAGAACGTCAGGGGGCAGCTTCATAGAGGCGAAGCTGACATGAGTGAGGCTGAAGGCCGAGCTGAAGAACTGACGGAACAACGGCAGCGTATCCTTCACTTTCCTGTGAAATCAGGGGAAGAAAAGGGAGGATCAAAGAGGAGTAATGCAGAGATGAGGTGAAGCGAGCTCCACGCAGGTGGAGATGAAGTCACTTTAGTTAAATGCTAGATAATTATGAGTGCAGCCGCGAGAGCGCAGACACAGAATGACAATTACACCTTCTGAGGAAGCAGGGGCAGCAGAAGGGGTCAAATGACTGATTGGCTGGCTAAAATATTCAAGATTCTCTCAGAAAGTACAAAGAGAAATCTGAGTTTAAATATGGAGGACAAAAAGAAACCACAAAGTTCCAGTGATTCACTCCTAGACTCCCTTTGAGGAGATGAATGCGAGTAACCGAAAATCAGGGAACGAAATGGTGGTAGAAGACGGCAAAAAATTAATTGGATACATATCCGATTGTTTTCAAAGGCTGAACGGCAATTTATCCAACTTTTATGTCATTGACGTGACATGCGTCATAATTCTGCACTAGAAAAAAGCCAGATGCGGTAAATCCGGACGTAAACAGTGATGGGAAACAATGATTATGTAATTAAGAAAGAAGTCTGTTCCCCTGGAGCGCATTGCATCACAATCCCTCCACTCCTGGTCCTGACTGCACATCCAGACAGAGGCTGCTGCGGTCAACGCTCCACAAAAGGCCGTTGTTGTTATCCGTGCTTACTTCTTATCCGCTTCCTTCAAGTTGTTTTGATCTTGTTACAATCCTATCGGCTCTCATTGTTGAATAGTCTTAAAAATCTATCTATAAACAGTTCCGCCCATTACTACTTGTGTAAACAATGCGCTCCTTTGGGAAGCTGTGTGCTCGGGTTTAGTTAGTAGGATGAACAACCACGACAAAAAGTCGTATTTCAGAAAAAAGAAAAAATAAACTGCGCATGAAGACCTGCTGTGTGAACATAGCCAAGTGTCAGATCGGACCAGTTCAAGTCTCTCCCTCTAACCTGGACGAGATATTCCCAGAAAACAACAGTAAATAAATCCAGAATATAAAAAGTTCTCGGGATACTTTTGCAAGGCATTGCTTATCTTCCTACGCTTGGCATCAAGGTGATGTTAAAGACGTGACTAACCTGTGTGAGAAGGTATTTTTGGACAGATTGAGAAAGGAAAGATCAGCGCAACACCCCCTCAGAAGAGCCCCAAATAGCTGCATGAGACACAGGGCGGGAAGCAGTTAATCTGGGCACGGACAGAAAGGCAAAACGTTTGAGCCGGACGCTTCTACTGACAGAGTCGACGGAGCAGTCCGTGGCCGACAGATCCAAGTGGACCAGGCAGTTTGGCTGAGACAAGAAGAGATAAAAGTTCTGCAAACAGAAAGCCAGAGGAACAGAGGCGACACGTTACAGGCTGCAGAGGAGGAGGAGGAGAGCGTGTTCTCGTTTCGGATGGATTGTGCTGTCTGACCGAGGCGTCCTCCCCTGAGAGGACCCCGGGGTTCTTGCTCAGGTCCAGGTGCAGGAGGGAGTTGGAGTATTCATCGCTGGAGCTCAGAGCCTGAGAGAGAGACACGACACCTGAGAGACAGAGACAGGCAGAGATAGAAAAAAGAGAGAGAGAGGGGGAAAAAACAAGGGCAGATGAAAGGCTATGATATTAAGAGACTGGGATGCTCTCAAAACATTTACGTTCTTACATTATTCATGCGGATCTTAGAGCAGAGGGTATCAGTGAATGTTATGGCAAGCAGAACAATTCAATGCAATATTTAAATTCTCCACTGGGTGCAGGGAACAGGAACAAGAGACATGCAGCCTGTAGGGCAGTGCTCAGCATCGTAAGTCAACCTGGAGTTGTAGCAAAAGACACGAGACAACGAAGCTCCCAGGAGGGAATTACCTGCATCTCGGAGGGTTTTACTTCCTCTAACCTGCAGCGTGGGCTCTGTGCAGGTAAATTAGCTAACCTTGTGCAGGGTTTGGTCAGATTCTGTTTCGATTGAGTACTGAAATTTCAACATTTGTTTTGTTTTGTCAGCTTCACTTTCACACTGTGCTGTGTCAAACCTTTTGAGCAAACCCTGTTTCGGACCACACCAGAGTTCACTTGAATCCAACCGAGACAGAGGTTTGTAGGTGGAGTTAGCTTTTTTGGTCTACAAAAGAAGTTTGATTATGGATTCACATTTCCCCAAACGAACCGAACTTTCTACACAAGCGGACTAGAGACTAAAGCATACAAAACAGGGCTGGTGTGAATGCACCCTAAAGTGTAGTCAAGGCAACAGAGAAGTAAAGAGGGACTGACCCTTTGACGTAAGTGAAGTCTTGGACAGGTTGAGGAGACGAAGTCCCTTGCTAAGGCGACTCACCTGCTGGATTAAGCTGGACACACCTGCAGCATTCACAGAAGACACAACAACTAGCTTAACATACATAAACATACATAGTAAAAGACGAGATCTTAATATGGAAAAAGGTAAATAACAATTTAACAGAACATAAGAAAACAATATTTAGGAAATATTGGATTAAAGCTGCACATAAGAATTGGGTATTGGCTGGTAACCAGCCGGTTAAAAGAATCATTCTCTCTTTTTGCAATCAGTGAAAACACTGAAACACTTGAAACTCATACTGACAAAACTCTTTGGTGTGGAAGCTGCTACTGAGGGGCTCAATGTTAGCTATTCAGTTTTAGTAAAGTGTTAAAAACAAAACTCTAAAAAGCGAAATAAAACAAGTATTTTCAACTCTGTCTTAACACAAAGCAAAGCTTTTGATTTTCAGTGTACAACAGGAAGGCTCAACATACTGCATCTTAACTCAGGGTTAAGATAAGGAAGCTCTTTCCTAGGGAATGCATGCTGCAGAGTCTGCTGTTTTAGCAGTGGCAGCCATGCTAAATGCCAGTGCAGAATGTAAAATTCAGTTTAAAAACAGTTGAAATATGCCTTTAATCATTTTGTTTTTGTTTTCAACAAGTAAAACGGCTGTTGCCACGCTGGCTCTGCTCCAAGTACAAAAATCAACTACCACTCATGGCAATGCCAGAAAACAAATGTTTTAAATACAGTTTTGATATTTCTTTATGTCACACTTCTGTCAATCAGCTGAAATCTGTATCGTCAGGCTACAAAGGTTTACAAAAGTCATAGATCAGAAATGAGCCACAACATGACAATTAGTGCATCTCTAGTTTGGATCAAAACAAAACATTCATTAGCATCTCAGTTATTTAAGACACAGTGAATCGTCCAGGCAGTGGGACGTATTTCCTGATACCTTGGTTGTCCAGTGAGTTGTGGGCCAAATTAATGGAGTGAATGACAGAAGCTGGGTTCTCAGAAAGAGCAGTGGCCATCTTCTGAGGGAAGTCTCTGTACACACACACACACACACGCACACACGAATCAGAACATTTTTTAATTGACTGAATCAATTAATTTGTTGAGGTGTTTGATTTATGAACATATAATAGAAAAACACAACTCCTAACACCTTCAAGTTACTTCATTTTCTCTGACATGAACTCCAAATCATAAAAACATGAAGCAAAGCAAAGGAAGGTAATTAAGTTTCAGGAAGGAGTGGGACAAATGGCTGCACCCATAATTTCCAAAACAGCTGTTTCACAAATTTGAGCAAACAACTGCAGGGCAAAATAAAACAGTCGATCGCACGGCAACACCAAGACACAAGCAGTTCACAATGGTCAGTCATCATCGATGTTTTTGGACTGCGGGAAGAATCCCCAGATTTGCCTAGGAATAAAATTCAAACTCCAGTAAGTAACTGAGCTAAAGAATAAAACTGATTTGTGAATAAACAGACACATTCTAACAGAAGTGGTAACTTCTGAAGCCTGTTTTGAAGCTGTTTGCGTGGGTCGTCGGACTCCTACTGCCTGGTGAATAAATGTTTTTGAAAAGCCCACGACATAAACTTTCTATCTTCAGAATTATCTGCGATACTCGGATAAAATGAACACGGTTTGAAAGGAGTAACTCACGATTTTAACCCGGCGTTCTCCAGAGTGATCTCCTCAAGGCTGGAAGATTTGCTGACTGTGTGCAGGACCTGCTCAGTGACCTCTGACCCCTGTTGGTGAGATAGAAAAGCGCAAATCCCTTAAACCCGGTTCAGAGAGATTCACCAGAAACACTGAAATTCAGTGGAGATATTCAAGCTCACGTAAGTTAGCGAAAAGCACGTGTGGATTTTGATGAACTTATTTTAGAAGGTGACGCAATGAAATCTTTACAGCCCCAGGAGGGAGTGAACTCGTTATGCTCAAACACGTTTCGTCTGTCTATTCTATGAAGAAACCTTCAACTTTATCAAAAGATTTATTTTTTCTCTCGGAAAGGTAATCGAGTTTCTGCACATAATTTGGATTTTTATTTTAAAATACTCGTCTCAAATTGAAGAAAAGTCTGGAAGAATTCAGAAGAGGAGTTCAAACAGAGGAAGGTCTGGAGATCAGACACGACCTGATGCCAGACAACCGTCTCATCATAGGACAGGACTGGAGGAACTCCAGGTGGGTCGGACATCGTTTGCTTTCTCAGAACCAGCTTGGGCTCCTGCTCCAGGTTCTGCCAGCTCTCTTGGCCCCGGTTCCCTTGGCTGAAAGGATCATCCGCCTTTGGTCACAGCTGCTGTTTGCCAACAGAAGTAACTCTACTGCTTGAATGCATTATGGCTGCTTGAATGACAGTTTCTTTGTCATTCAGAGCAGAACTGAAATTCATTTTAAAAAGCATCTTAAAAGTAACAATACCAATACTGATAATGACACTTTTTATTATTTTTGGTTTGATGTATCATTAACTTACAGGTGTTGTTTCTTTAATTTCTTTGTTAGAACCGAGGATATAATTTGGACAGAGTTTATATCAGTCTACCAATTACTTTAAGAACATTTTGACATGATAAACAGCAAAAATAGAAAAACCAAACAAGTTTTTGCAATTTTTTCCTAAATAAATAAAATTATGATTCGAGAGCAAACCAAAACAGAATAATTTTTTGAGTTAGCGTTGAGAAGCTGCAATACAAGTTAAAATAAAATTTCAAGATGGAATCTGAAACTAAGGTATCGATCTTACCACTCCAGTATCGATCCGATACTGATACCGACTTGTTATCAATATTATCAATGTCTTGGATCGATCTGTCCTCCTCTGCCTTGTGTCAGATAGTCAGTCCATTGCTGTCTCGGCACACAGAAGTAGTGGAAAGGGGTTTTTTTGCCATGTGTTTTCAGAGCACGATGCCACACCAAGGCTGAAGCTGAATCGTTGAGTCTCAAACCACTTTTTACCTTCTCAGAGTGAGAATATTTCAAACAAAACTCTCCGTTTCTTCTGGTTGGAGCAGCACAATACTTCAAGGTCTGCCGAATGCACTAGGCAGAGACCCAGGCTTAGACTCTAACCACAGAAGAAACACAGCATTTTTTTCCCTTACTTGCAAATTCCATGACTTTCCACGACCTGAAAAGAAATTCCATGACTTGCCAGGATTTTCATGACCGGTACAGACCCTGTTAGAGGCTTGATCAGTAGCATAAGGCCGCTTAGCTAAAGACCATCGTTTGAGATGTATCCACATACATTAAAATAACAATAAAAAAGAAAGGAATATTGCCCTAAAACACACTGAAAACTATGCTCTGTCAAAGTAAAGATAGTGTATTAATAATGTGTTAAAGGTTGATAACAATCATCAGTTTTCGTCAATTTATATATTTTAACTGAAGGATCAATTAATCTGAAGAAAGGCTCGTGGGTGGATGATGAGCCCATCTTCAGATTAGGCTCATCATCCTAATGGCGCTAGCTTTCTTCATCTATCAGTCAATCAGAGGAGACGTCGCCGTTTTATTCAGGTGTTTGAGCGACAAGCCCCTTGTACCTGGGAACGACTACGTACGCGGCGTTTTGGGGAAGAGTTATGGATTCAACACGTTTGAATGACACACAACTTTCTATGAACTGTGCGGTGCTGTGAGAGCTCTGGTGGAGCCAGCTGCACATTGTTAAAAAAACTAACAAACCACAAATTAGACTACTTCCTGTTGTCATTTTTGTTGTTTTTGTCAGTAGTAACACCCAGCTGTTGATCACGTGATCGTGTGACGCGAAAAAAATGTTTCTATTGCAGTTTTGCGAAATACATCTATTTCGATACCGCATGAAAAACCACCTCATACAAGCACAACTACCTTTAATAGAAAAATTTGCTTTTTTTTTTCTCAATATTTCCATTAACCCTTTTATGGAGAACCATCTAAAAGCCATTTTCTTGTGCTTCTTGTTTAATTTTTATGGTATAAACGCACACAGACCACTGAAGTGGACACTAATGCAAAATACACTGTCAACTACTGGCCATCAGCTGCAAATACGAGAAATTATTTTTGTTAAATCCAATATGACTGACAGATAAAAAAGCATACCGACCGACCCGGTCCCTGTAGACGACTCTTGCAGGTAAAACAAATATTGTGACATCAGATAACCCCTAAAGAACGACTGATGTATTTTTCAAATAACAACTTCGTATTTGGAGAAAATTACAACTGATCACCTAAAAAAAATAAAATAAAAAATAATATTTTTTTTACAAATTTTGTTCCTACCTTCTTTTTATGCCTTAAGAAATAAAATAAAATTTGGAAAAAAAACTGACACAAAGGATCATAATTCATGCATAAAAGGGTTAAGCAAATTCTTTTTTTTTTTTTTTTACAATTTGCACAATTTTATGGTGAGTGGAAAGGCAGCTGGTCATGGGAGAAACCCAGAGTGGCCGATGTGGACCTACACATTCAGGTGCGCGTTGCCCTCTTTGCATTGGCGTTAAATAAAAATGTAATCCTGACAGATATGCACCAAAAATCAACTTTGCCTGCAATAGGAATCACTCCTTGGAGAAGGAGTATTTATTTTAAAGGTTATATAAGATTGATTGACCTATGAATATTAAAACAGCTGGATGCAGCTAACACACTTACTATGCGAAGGTCTCTGCAGTACAGTTTGGTGAACCAGGTGTTATATGCCATTGATGCAACAATCACTGCCAAATCCCTGAAAAAGATGAAAACGGAGTGAAAGGAGCGTCGCACTTTAGAGTTTAAAGCTCTTGGTCATCTTTTGTCACCGACCTGCTCTCCAAGTGGCTGAAGTCCAGCAGGTTAAACTCTCGGCTGTCCTGGGAGTGATAGATAGTGTCCACATCCTAGGAGCAATTTTACCCGTGAGCCTCTTTTTCTGCAATGTATGACCACTCATTTTGCGGTCGGCGCCATACAGTATGTAATACTAAAAGCACTCACAGTGGCACCGACACAGTCCCACAGCTCTTACCCACTGCACTTCCTCCTTGCAGCTGATGCCATTATAGTCGCACAGAGCAGCGTAGGTCTCTGAGAAGCCTCCTGTGGGAGGCAGGCGGGAGGAAAACAAACAACGAGAGAGCAGCAAAAGAAAAAAGAAATAAATAAAAGGAATGAGGAATGATGTGAACAGCTGCTTCTTTCAGCCATAAAGGAGAAAATGCACACGCAAACATTCGTCCCAATTATCAATCTTTCATTTAGGCAACGACTTTAAAGAGAACATCTGGGAGAGCGTTACTGAAGTGTGCGTCTGCCAGCTTCCCCTTGAGCCTGCCAAAGCCGCTGACACGTGCTCGTATTGCCGTGTCTGACTCCACGTGTTTCGCCTGTGTGCAAATTCTCCCGCTTGATGATAACGTCTCTATTTACCACAGGCCCTCTGGGTTTCCACTGAAGTCTCCGAGCTGGGCGAATACTTCCTGCTGCCCTCCGAAAGGTCGCTGTCTGAGTGACAGATGGACGGGCTGCCGGCATACAAAGAAACACAGATACTGTATGGGCTCGTCTATCTTTTTGATAATTGCGCAAATAAAGGTCATGCGTCTTCAGTACTCTGGTATATCGAACGATGCACGGACGTGTGATGACTAGGCATGGGCTGGTATTGAGATATACCCCGGTTTTGAAAAGTCACAGTTTCATAACTGCCAATATCTCCTAACCCCAACTATTAGAGATGCACCGATTCAGGTGTATATACATTTTTTCTTTAATCTGGGCAGTTATTCTCTGATTTGTGTTATTATTTTCCTTGATTAGTCAATGGTCACATATATTTTGGGTAAAAATATCAGCGACCACAGTTTCTCATTCTGTGGGAGTCTCTGACCGGCCCATGTCTGGTGACAGCTAGTTCAGATTTTCTATTTCAGGACGGGAACACTTACGCAAAGATGGAGTTGTTGAATATTCGGGACAGTGCGAAATTAATATGGCTGACCACATGATTGAGGTGTTCGCGGGACTCGAACCTCAGGGTGTAACCGGACTTGTCTGTGTCGATAATAACCTGCACAAAAAAAATGCAGGAAAAACAGAAATGCAGTAAACATAATTAAAAAGAAATGTTTTTTTGTTTTTTTTATTTAATTTTTTGGTTTTAGGTTTGAATTTGTTTCAGATTTTTTTTCTGCCTACAACAACTCAACAATCCCGAATCTCGAGCCACATTCAGCTGTGAGAATCCGTGTACGCTTTGCAAGCTCGTCCTTGTCTTTCACTCAATACCGACAAACCAGAACATTTTTATTACTTATTCTTTAGCAAGTTACAACGGAAATATTATAAACATTTGAACATGCTTCACACGGCGCTACACACTGCACTGTTTGCTGCATGTCAAAACAGCTCTTTCACTCTTCCCCCCCTCCAAGAGTGGAGTCTAAAAATCAACCATCAAGCACTCAGCCTCAAAGAGAGCAATGTAGGAACGAGCTGAGACTTTATGGAAGGAGATGTTTTACTTTACATCATAAAAGTTATTTAAATCATTAAATTTGGAAGCAACCAAAGAAAAATACAAAGAAGCCTCTCCTTTCGAGGAAACTGACGTAGTTCTGCCTTGAAGGCCAACGTGATGTAAGAGTGTGAACACAGACACAAACAGCAGTGGCGGAAATGTGAAGAGAGAAAGAGAGAGAAAAAAGCAGAGTTTGGTGGACTCACCTGGTGATCAGGGTGAGAATTCAAAGCTCGAATCTCCAAGAAGTTGAAAGTGGTTTCTACCTGTTGTCAAAGATACATTTCAAAAGGTAATGACTCCGGTTGGAAATGAAGCTGAAAAAACAAAAGACTTCACACTGAACATTTATTTGAGAAAGCAGTAAGGAGCACCTTAGCCGGAATCTTTGGAGCCAGGAAATAGAGACGCCATGTTGCGAGGACCTTACAAAAAGAAAAAGAAGAAATAAAGCAAATCAGATTGAATGAAGATTGTGGAAAGGTTCACTGCACATTCACACTCCCCACAGGGAGGAAGCGGTCCGAGGAGTTTCCATGGTAATGATGGGAAGAATATGCTCTTGTATTGATCCAGCTAAAAGCCCTGCAATGTCAGTGACACTTGAACGTCTTGTGATGCAGGCTGAGACGCGGCGAAGCCTTACAGTCATTTTTTTATATGCTGCTGCAAAGAGCGGATGTGATTCTATTAGCTTTACGTTGATTTTGCTGCAGGCAACCAAAAAAACAGAAAAGTGGCACGTGAGTTTATTTTGAGAAAAGCAACTCATGATGGGCACAGTGACCAAACTTGGTTTGTGTAGTTTCTGCCCAGGGAAGAACTAAAAAAACATTCAGAACAGAAAAAAAACAAAAACATCTTCCTCCAATCGTCATGCCAATGCATTGGTGCTAAAAATAGTAAATCTGATTATGCAGTGTCAGGATGCCAGATTACTGTTTTTAGATCAATGCAAATTTATAGTGTGTGTGTATGTGTAAATACACAACTTGCTCCTCCGTCTGTATGAATGACCGAAGCTCCTCTGTGCCTTGCAGAGGTATTGATAAGCTCGAATCTCCAAGAAGTTGACACTACATCGCCAAACGTATTGTGCCGCTTGCCAATAAACAAACATACGAACTTTAATGACGTCCCAGTCTTAGTAAAAAGACTTAAATCGGGTGTGTGGCTCACTGTTTGCGGCAGTAACAGCTTCAACTCCCCTTGGAAGGAAAACAACCAGGTTGATGTGAAAAATGTCAGCATTCTTCCACATGAGTATTGATATTAGATGAGACGGCTCGCAGTTTCCTCTCCAATTCACCCCAAAAACGCTGGATCGGGTCGAGGTCAGGACTGCTGGCCAGTCAAGTTCTGCACGGCAAACTCACTCATCCATGTCTTACTGGACCGTGGTTTGCGGACTGGTGCACAATCATGCTGTAACAGAACGGGCCATCTTCAAACTATTTCCAAACCATAAAGTTGTGTAACATGCCTTGGTATGTTGAAGTAGGACATATTTTCACTGGAACTAAGAGTACAAGATCAAGTCCTGAAAACCAGCATTAACCTTTCACCTTGAGACAAACGAGACAGGCAAGGGTCGTTTTGACAAATTCAGACTCATCCCTTAGATTGCCAGATAGAGAGGCGTGATTGGTTATTTGCCCAGAGAACACATCTCCACTGCTCTAGAGTCCAGTGGCAGCAGGTTTACACCACCGCATCAGATGGTGACTGAAGCTGCTTGGAAATAAAAACCTCTTCTGTGAATGAGGTTTGGAGGTTTGCAGCTATTGACTGAATACTTCTGCGAAACACGTTTGCGTAATGAACCCTCCGGGCTAAATCCAATCAAGCCTCTGAGAGACGGAGCTTCTATTTTTGCAAACACACCTTTCCAAAAGAATAAAGTCAGTGTGTCTCTCTTCATCAAGGCAAACAAAGGGGAGTGATTCTTTGGCATTTTGCTGCTCTCCGCCAGCCCCTGAGTACTGCCCTCTGCTATGTCTCTTCTCCTCTTCTGCTCCGTCGCTCCCAATCATTTACTCTATTCTCTCGGATGGCCCCCGCTTAAAACACCCTATCCACCCCCCTACTGGAGGATAAAGCATGCCAACCCACACCCAAATCGACCCCACGTTGTCTATCCCCGGCGAAGAGCGGTAATTAAGTTAGTGTTCTCCTGCTCTGCTCTCTTGTTTTTTCGTTGAGAGGAGCTTGACACGGGTCTGTCTGTAGCGTGCACCGACAGCCCTTTTACACCCACACAGCAAAATGTGCTTGTGAGATGGAGAGAAGGAGCGATGGGTGGGGCGAGGCAGGAGCGGTGGGAGGTGGGAGGGGAGGAATCTGCGGCTCGCTTCAAAGGCTGTCTGAAGGAGTTGATTAGAAAGACCAGATTGGATCACATTACGGTGATGAGTCTGGGTTACAGCGGGCTGTTAAGAGAGTGCGTACGAGTAAATAGAGGTAAATCATGCTGAGGCAGCAGGCGAGAAAGACTCTTATCTGAGCATTTTGCATCAAAAGAGAGAGCGTACATTCATCATGCTTATGACATCGTAAAACTCTGCTGCTGGACTGATATTCTAATCATTTTTTTTTTGTCTGAATGTTCAAAGGAAGCTTTCGTCAGAAATAAATTAATGTGACTTGTGGTGATGGAGGGAAACCACTGATCCCATCCTGAAGCATGCGTCCACTCCACAAGCTAGCTAGCTAGCATCGTACCTTCCTTAAAACTCCCTATCTTAATGAAATATACACAGATTTATCCTTCCTTTTCCTACGCCAAATGCCAGGCCAGTGCACGTGATAAAGTTCCAATCTCTTTTTGTTCTCCTGTCTTCTGTGTACGCCCAGCAGGAGTGAGAACCCTTTCCTTCCAGTTTAGCTTTTGAGAGGAAGCAGTAAATGAGACAAGGATTGGAAAGAGATTACGGGGAAAGATGTTTTTTTGGCAGATACACAAATCAAAGAGTCTGAATATCAAAGGCTGTCACGCCAAAACTCTCCTAACTGCCCATTCTCGCCACACGATGATTCATTAAAGCGTTCATTGAGTGGAGCTTTGAGTTGCCAAGGCGAAGAAGCTCATTTGCTCAAGGAAGGATTGAAGAAGCAACAGGAGTCCCTGATAAACAGGAGGGAAACGGCTCTGATTGTACCACAGCACCAACAGTAAAACGCCTCTGTGCAGTGTGTGTCTGCGATATGCCCGCGGATACCCTTCCACCTCACCCTGCAAGGCATCTTGCAAAAGGTGGCATTCATCCTCGGTCCGGTCCGAGTTCTGGTCAGCGGTGTAAGAGGATAGCTGCCCCAGATTTTATTTGGATAGCTGGCTCAGCTTCCCCTCGCTCCAGCAGAGATTTCCTTCTCTGCCCCATATTCTCTGATGAAAGAACCCCAGAATCAAAGGCTGCTAAGCACCCCCACTGCTTCCACTTTGTGCCTCACAGACACAGAGGGGATCCATAGGCGCTTCCACAGAAGCTGCAGATCCAATATTTATCCTGCCAGGCTGCCAACAGCGCCCGCTGATGTGGGACACCGGTCCTAATGCAGTTAGCATCTGACTGGAGAAGCAAGGCGCTTGCTCTGGCTGGTAAACTGCGAAGAGCTGCTATAATGCTGGTGTGGCTATCAGCACTTTGACAGAGAACCAGCAGGACTGGACTTCAAAGACGCAGAACATACATGATATATATGTGGTGGGGTAATGCTGCTCAGCTTCAGTTGACAAGAGTTAAAAGAAAAGGCCCGTTAAGACAGCGCAGATGGAAGAAGAAAGGCGACTTACCAGAATCCTGTCCTCTGTTTTGCCGTTTTTGGTGTCAAGCTTAATGCTACAAATGAACTTGATGGATGATTTATCGATAATCTTCCGGATGCTCTCTGTCAGGAAAAAAACAAACAAACAACGAAACATTATGTTAAAGTTGGACTCATCAAACATTTACTGTGAGACAAACTCCATATTTGGTACTTTTATACAGTTACAATGACTTGCAGAGTATTCAGGCAAGATTTTGTCAATTTATAATTACATTTTTCAAAATATTTTTGCAGATATCGACCAACACATATCCATGAAAAGTGGAGGTAAAGTGTGGCATGCATTTTGTATTCAGCCCCTTTTAATCTGATTCCCCTAAATCAAATCAATGGTAACCAATTGGCTTTAGAAGTCACCAAATACGAGACCACAAGATTACAATGGAATAAAACTAACACTCCTCACCATCTTTTCTTAAGCAGGGTCAGGAAAGCTGAGTTGGTTAGTGACAAATAAAGATCAAACCTGGAAGAAAAGCTCTTAGAGGCTGCAAAAGATTTGTGACTGGGGATAGAAGTTCACCTTCCAGCAATACAAAACATGCAGTTAAAGAGTTCAAACCAAAGCATCGCTGTGGATTAGACTGGCCCAGTCAAAGTCCAGACCTGTAAGGTATTACAATTTTTAGCAAAACTTGAAAATGGCTGTTCACATATGATCTCCATCCAGCCTGGTTGATGGAGTATTGACTCATAGGCGCTGGATACCAATGCATGCAACACTTTCCAGATTTTAATTTGTAAAAAATTAAAACTATGCATAATGACTCACTATATCTCACCATTATACTTACTTTGTATTGGCCTATCAAATAAAACTCCATAACAATACACGGACGATTGTGGCTGAAACGCGACAAAATGTGTAAAAGTTAAACCATGCAATCTTTCAATCTTTCTGATGCATAGACAAATTATGTCTGCATTTATGTTTGCTAAATCACCTTACTGTCTAGTAATAACGCGGCGTCTACACTGTAAAGACATTTGCTTTTCCAACAGCAGCAGTATTATTTTTGATGAGCAGAAAACGAGACAGAATGTTTACTGTGCAGGATTATTTGAAGACCCTGCTTTCTCCACTTGCTGGTTTTAATTCAGCTGGATTGCCCACAGGAATACTTGGCTAAAAACATTTAGAAAACTAAAAGCTTACACACTTAAGGCTAAAATAACTGGGCCAAATACAAATAAAGGGAACATGTGACGATACAAGATGAAGTCTAATTAAACTAGCCAGTAAAATGAGAGATCAGCCCTGCATTCACATCTTCAGACAATAACTAAGGCTTGTGTCAAGCTTGACATTTAACTGCGTTTACCATGACTCTTCAACATTGAACCACTGAACAAAAAGATGATACATATGCCTCAAACCTACTAGGAACCTAATTCTATTAATCCATTCACACTGCGTGGTAGATAGGATGTGGAAAAGGCTGTCAAAGATTTGATCTGCAGATTTGGATTTCAGTCAATTTCAATTTCTCTTTCAGAGCAAGAGCATTAGATGATATAGGAGCAGCCTTCTAAGCTAATGAGTGGTCATTATATACTTTTATTACTATAAAACAATTTAAATCAAAGTCGTTGTATATGTGACATTTTGTCTGGTATTTTATGTTTGCGTGTATTCTAGAGGACATCTAAAATGGCCAACAATTCAAAATCTAGCCCTGACAGAAAAAGCTTGAAAGATCCATCAGGTAGCAGAACTTCACACTAATACATTTAGCTGAAATGTACTGCCTTACTGTAATGTGATCTATTCCTCCCTGAATTAGATGCCTCCAAATGCATTTTCCTTTTTTATAGCTTCTTACATCTCAAAGCTCTGAAAAATGCCAGTCTTCTTCCCTCAGTAACAGCATCTACACCACAGAGTGTTTCTGTAACCTTGAACTAGTAACCCCTAATGTGGTGCATTCACAGACTGGAGAAAGGTCGGATTTTGAGTTTATGACTTGGTCGCAGTTAAGTTGGGTTTGAAGTAGGGCTGTTGTAAACGAATATTTTAGTAATCGAGTAATCTATCAATTATTCTTACGATTAATCGGGTAATCAGATAAAAAAAAAGATAAAATAAAACATTGGTAAATCTAACATAACAGCAGTGTTACTATCGCATATCAACATCAGTCCAATTTTTCACATTTGAGCTTCTCTAACA
>CAEGAE010066042.1:0-19911 GCA_903067095.1 Girardinus metallicus | reverse complement strand
TATATATATATATATATATATATAGTGAGTTGAAATTAATTGAAATGTACGTCTCACTATGAACAAATTTCAAGTGTAAACCCCAGCAACACTCAGATTACTCAGGACGCGCATCAGGAATTCGCCAGTCTCCAGGGTTCCTGAGAAAAGCGCTGGATCTCCCTTCCCCCTCCCTGCCTCCCACTCTCCCCCTGAGTCTTTCAGGACCGTGGCTACGCTCTCCACTGCGCGCGTCAACAAGCGGTCTCCTTCAGCCCGGGACGAAGCCCCACGCAGCTGCTGTGGCTCCTCAGTGCAAGAGACTGGCACAGAGAGGAGAGGAGCGCCTCTCTCCCTCCGTCTCTCTCTCTCGCTCGCTCTGCTGGGATATTCACCTTCAGTGGACTAATCTGAGAAGGATCGAGCCCTTTCCCGCGATCATGACCCATTAGTTGATGGCTCCAAGTATCATTCGGAGGAAAACCAAACTTGTATAAATCCCGAACGCACCCATCTCCACCGGTTTTGATGTGTTTTATGTGTTTGCGCTCCACAGTAAGGTAAACTGGCACATTTTCACAGTGTCTCGGCGTGTGGTTTCATCCCGTGGATGCGGTCGTCGGGGTCGTTGTGTGAGCCCAGCAGGAACAACCTGTCATAGGGCATCATGATTCCTCTGCTTCTTCACATGCGGACGAGGAACATGTCACCGGAGATGCTGATTTTTCTGCCAATTTTGTGTTTTTTACCTCTGACCGGAGCGGCTCCTTCTCTGGCCACCGAGCAGCTGGACACGGGGGTGGTAAGTTGACATTACTATTTTTACCTGGTGGTAGGAAGTTTTGCTCTTAGAGGCTGAAAGAAGTTGAATCCAGTGCAGTTAAAAGTGTTAGATGTGCAGTTGCCATTACTTTC
Organism: Girardinus metallicus; assembly: GCA_903067095.1. Lineage (NCBI taxonomy): Eukaryota > Metazoa > Chordata > Actinopteri > Cyprinodontiformes > Poeciliidae > Girardinus > Girardinus metallicus. The sequence goes on along the minus strand of CAEGAE010066042.1, from coordinate 19,017 downwards.
AGATGTCGCTCTCTGATCATCAGACTGTCTCTGCATCGGGAGGAGGAGGGGGTGGGGGGTCTTTGCCTTGCGGGCTGCTTGAAAGAACTGAGGGGATAAAAGTGATTTCTTGAGTTCAAATCACTGTTCATGTAATGTCTTCCAATGAATAAATGTAAATATATTTATTTGCCTAGGCGGGATATCGACCTCCCCCACAGCATGCTGACATAGTATATATACCCTGCAGTGATGAATTGCAATCGGGGCTCACTTCCAGCACAAAGACGCCCTAAGCCAGAAGGCGTTAAAGGAACATTTATCTCAACAGTTCAAACGGTGTTACTTACAACGAGGCGCGATAAAGTATTATTTGGTGACAATTTGGCTCTGAAATGATTAGATTTTGTGATTTACAGGTTGAAATCTGGAGAGTGTAACTAATTTCATTCATTCCTGTACACTATCCCAAAAGAACATTACTTTTAAGTATTTTTTTTGTTACCTTGCATAGGGGTATGAGAAAGCAAGCTTGTAGTTAGTGTTAGTACTTTAATGGACAGCTGTGGTAATTGAGATGCACCAATTAATGAACAGAGATTGGAAATATCCAATTTTCGCATGACTCTGATGGTGATTGACAGTTGAAAAATATTAATTTTAATTTCCATTATCATGTATTCATTTAAGATTGGGTAATGGTGCTAACAGATCCAGTCCTTGGAAGGCCTCTCATCATCTTCCTAATTTACAGTTTCCTCCGCTAATTTTCAGGGATGAGATTCAACTCCAGACAACATAATGCTAATATTATTCTAAGTCAGAATATGTTGGATATAGTTCAAAGAATGTTTTGGACCTAAATTGCTAGTGCAGTGATATGAATAGTTTTGAGCTTAACCACGTAGTTCCTTCAGCAGGTGCTGGGCGTACTTGCTAGAAAAACATTCAAAGAGAGACTTTCAGGAGAAATCCTGTTAAATGTACAAACCAACTCAACTGACTCCTTTCAATGCGGAGGAGCAGAGGCTCGGCTCCAAACTCTCCAGGGATGTGGAGCGGCTCACTCTGTCTCTAAAACTAATTGTTCCCACCCTACTACGGAAGCTTATTTATTAAGCAATTTGTATCTGGGATATGGTTACAACTACGGAAGCTTATTTATTAAGCAATTTGTATCTGGGATATGGTTACAGCAACTTACTTTCACTTGTGAACAAGACATCACTTGTGAACTTCTGCTCAAGGCAGAGATTGACCCCTGACCTGGATGGAGCAGTCCATTTTTTCCCCAGTTGAGAACCATGAGCTTATTTTTTTTCCTCCTGGACAGTTTGCACATGTCTGCAAACTGCTCTTGTGTAAACTGAAGGTCCTGGCTTGTTGATGCCAATGGAACCTACATACAAAGTGCAAAGATGATACCTTGAGTTTTATAATAGGGGCACATGTATTGGTTAAATGAACAAGGTAATCTGATTTCTTCTATTTCTAATGGATTCAAGTCTATATCCTTTATTTAAGAACTCACAGTGCTTTGTTTTTCATTTTGAAATAGTCTTTTGGGAAGTTGGATGGAGGTGCATTGGTTGAAATTGAAATTGGCAGGTCAGACCTCACAGAGAAGAGAAAAGCCTAATCTTTGCATTTCTAAATAAAAACTCTTGATACAATATCTTATTTTTGTTTTTTGACTAGGGGGAATTGTCTTGTAATTCCGTACCATGAAAATGACTCATTTAACACACACTCCCTCCTCAAATCACTGTTGGATTCTTGTCTCTTGTCCTCTTGTCTCTCGCCTTCTTCCATTCTTGTCAATTGATGACAACCCTGCTGTCATCAGCTGCAGGGTTGGATTTGTTTCATGCTGTAGCCTACTTTAACTGTGAGTATATTTTTGATGGTGAACCCGCCCCCATAATCCCACTTGAGGAGCGCTGCTTTGGGAAAAGTCATTCATCTTCTTATGTTTACCAAACCTACAGACATGACTTGACAACTTGACCACAATTTCACACCTTTGAGGATTACATTGTGCTATGCACAGTGAAGAGAGTACCAAGCCATCCACTAAGATGACAAGCTACTACTGAGGATGAGTCTGCTTTAGTTCAGGGCATATATCGTATTTTTTAGAATTTATCTCTTTCAGTCATGCTTGCTGTTTAGCCCACATGTGAGATCATTAACCAAAAATTTATCTAGCAATTTGTGTAGTAAGGAGAAAAATAGAGGAGAAATGTTTAAGAGCAGTGCAAATTTTCACCACAACCAGAGATTTATAAAAGCTCTTTATTTTAAGCAGTTGCTACCTGTATTTTGCTATTGTGATGGACCACTTGTAAAAAATTCAAGTATGAAAAACTAGAATTTTTGCAGGCATCAGGTAGATGGTGTCATTTCTGCTCTGGTTCTGACCTGCATTTTCACTGTGATACACATGACTCAAAAATAATACGTTTCTTTACACAAACAGTGGTTGTGTAAAGCATTGCAGCAGTACTAAATTGAAATAGCCAAGACACTCAATTGTCTACTCGTATTCTGTCCATGCTTTACTCAGGAGTGTTTAACTGTACTGCAGTAATGTCGATGTCAAAAGGGAATTGTGTGTTATTTCACTCAAACTCTGCAAAGCAGTTACTTTTCTCACAATGTCCTTTGGCCTTAAAAACTCACCTGAATCTAATGATACATATATAATTGGTGATAAAAAGTCAAAATCCTGATATGAATCTGTAATTCATCTGATGTCTGATTAGAAAAAATACAACACTGATACAGATACAGGAGGAATATTTAGAGAAAATGGTTATTGGTTTATATAAGAACATGTTCCACTAATATTAGCTTGCATTTTGTACTGAACAGATGCAAGAAAAGATAAGAGCACTGTAAATGAAACACATTTATCAGAGAAACATTATGCTCAGAAACAACAAATCATTTTTGCAAAAAATAATTTCAACAAGAGTGTTATTAGTGGATGAGAAAAAATTATCTTCGTCTGTTTCATTTCTTAAATCTCAACCCCGTTTGTCCCCTTTTGGGGAAGTAAAAGCGCTCACTCCATTTTTTCCAGTGCCAATAAACAATCACACCTATTAGGCACCCAGTGTTTTTATTCTGTACTTTAAAGATGCTTAAGTTATCTTGTTAAATTATGATCACATTTGAAGTTATAAAAATGTAGAGTTTATTGGCAAAACTTTCTGAAGGTTTAGATCATTAACCCTTTGACGCATAAGTGAGTTAAAAATGACGTTATTTCATATTCTAGATATTCTGCAAATATGGGATATTAACATGATGCCATTTATAATTTGAGCTTACCCCTAGTACACTGTACAAAATTTAAGTTTAAGCATTGCTTCCCCAACCCTCTATAAGTGAGTTAAGAAGGACCCACATTCATTTCCTATGGAATTTCATTGGAACGTTTGACTCTGATCAGCTGTGACTGACATCAGCATATATTGTAAATTTTGATTTATACAATAAATTCAATATATTTAGGCATTATCTTCAGTTTTACCCAATGATTGTGTGTATTTGTACTCTGTGAAAAAGACGTAGAGAAAGATTAGCACTTGCTTGCTAAGTAATCTTGGTCATTTTATTCAGTACAATTTAGTTTACAGTATTACCGATTCACAACACATCATCTCGAGGCAAAGTTATTTTAATACAATCATCGATACCGATTGATCCTAGTTATCAATCATTGCATCAAGTTCAGATTATTATTGAAATTGGTTGAAAAGTTTCCATCCAAGCAAACCGAGCATATTACATTGAGTTATGGACTTGCAGCATCCACTCTTCCTGAACTAGCATGTAGAGACAATGGACAATCCCTTGCATTGTGTCGTTGACTTTACAGCAATCCCTCATACAGAGTATGCATGTAGAAACAGTGGAGAGGAAAAACTCTATTATTTTGTGTGCGTGTGCACATTGATTGAAACACATTGATTTTAATGCGGGCCCATTTTGACCCAGTTATGGAAGAGTGTAAGGTCCAGTCACTCATGCATCTAAAGGTTAACAATTGCCAATTCCTTTTATCCTGACACCTGTTTACATCCTCTTGCAACTATTTATGAGCCAAGTTACAAGAAGCACCTGTCCATGTTTTTTTAGGAACCTAATAACTAAAACCAGTAGCTTAGATTAGCTTGCAGCCTCAGGCAGCTGACTATGTAGTACTTTTAGATTATTCCCTATCAAATAGACTTTTAAAATTATGGTATTATCTTTGCTTTTGACCAGTTTAGAAATAAACTGGTCATTGTTAAAAGGGTATTTTAACATACCCTTTTAAAATACCTATACAAGGGTATGGGTATTTTAAATACCCATACCCTTGAATGGTATTTATTATTTGTTAAAAAGCATTCAAATTTTACTTTGTTTTTGACATATGTTTGAATTATTTGGGTTATTGTTCAATTTCTGCTAAGATAGAAACAAATAATGGATGCTTTTCACAGTCTCTGGTCCTTTACTGACATGCTTAGATATCATGATTTTCTCCCAGGAACCCCATTTAATCCTTTATTTAAAAAAAAAACAAAAAACAAAAAAACAAAACTGAAAAGATTTTCTGTCAAAAGATTTTTTTAGCAATTGTCAAAAGTAAGTTTTCTTTTTTTTTCTTTTTCTCTTACTTTGTTGTATATTTAATCTCCAGCTAGATGCTGCTATGTTACTTACTTAACATTCATAGTTTGTAGTGTGAGGGTAATTATTGTTTCTTATCAAGGACAGAGACAGGTATGTCTGCTGCTGTTGTTGTTCAGAGAGTTTACTGTGATCATGGGAGTCAGACAAGCTGACTGACAGATGTGCGCCCTTCTCCCCTGCGACTGGCTGATTGACTTTTAAATAAGACTTTCTCCCACATTGATGAAATTGCTCTCAGCTGTTGAGAACAGGTGGATAATTGGCTGTCGAGGGTTTCAGTGGCCTACTGCATCTCAGTCCATTTGTGTTCATAACTGCCATGCATTTGGGACTCAGCCTGCAAAAACAGTCGTCTACCCGCAGAAGCGTGTCCTGATGTTCAGTTCTGTTGCTCCACAGTCCTGTCACACTTCAAAGCCCTGACAAGGCATTTAGCTGAGCTACAGCGCTAAATGTACCCCCGTTTTAACTACTGTACACAGTGACCATAATTAGCTGTGCTGTAAACTTGAGTGTGGTTTTGAGGCATCCAGTTTCCAATTTTACTGTGATTCAGCCTTAAAAATGACTTCAAAACATCAACCTTGCAATATAGCATTTGAGGAAGCTTCTATACTTCAGCTACAATGTAATCACCTCTATGTGTGCTCCATTTATAATGTCACTTAATCCTTCAGGGCGATCTTCAGTACTAATTTAGAATGAGTGGCTTCCTGTTGGCCTCCAGAAACAGTAGTGCACTTGTTGTAGCAGCAAACTCGGATATCAGCACAGAAACGGAAGAGAAGTTACAAAATATTTGCTGCTATCTTGTTTGTCACAAAGTTTGTCCATCATTCTGTCTTCTCACAAAGGTGCCAGAGGTGATAGAATTTCATCTCAAAGGCAACAAAAATGTGATTTGCAAGCTCTTTAAATGTCTTTTTTTTTCTTTATCACTATACAATGTCACCACCAATCTACATGAGCTTTAGCAGCTCAGCCACTAAAAATATAAATCAGGTGTAGACATAAACGGGCTATTTATATCCTCAAAAGGCAGAATGTGAATGCATGGCACCTAAGTGACAGTATTCTACCAAAAATTGCAACCAAGCAGATTCGAATACATTCTGGTCCACTTATTTACGCACTCTTTATAAAGGTTTAGTTACAAATGTTGGATTGATAGAGTTCACTGCAAGCTCACTAGTGATGCGAACACACATCTAACTATCAGGCTGACAGACATCCCAACTTTTGCACCTTTAGTGGAGACAATCCTGTCACAACAATGTGATTTTGTAGGGTTTAAAAAAAAAAGAGGATTGGGAATAGATAAACAGACGAATGATAAGTGTGCAAATTAACAATAAAGTAGGATTCTGTAACTAACTCTGATGTTAAAATGTCATAAATTAGAGTTGGACAAGTGGATGTGCTTTTTGTAAGGCAGGTTTCTCATGGTGTTACTTGAGAAATGGAGACTTCTGGGGAGGCAATGCATAGTTCGCATAATTTCTACATCCCCATTCATTGACTATGATGCTGGGTGGTCAAGCTTGTTTGAGGAAAAAAAATGCAATTTCAAAACTGAATACCAATGTGCCAAAACACATCTAAATAATGAAATATTCAGGCTATGCCCTATGACATTACACAGCTTAATGTAAAGAAAAGGACTGTATCTTATTTCTTTTCTTCCACGACTCATTAAAATCAAATATGTTTTTAATTTTATCCAGACTGCTTTCTGTTTGGTCCATTACCTTCCAATTTGCACTGAGCAGATGCACCTGCAAATACATATAGTTCTACACGATAACGTAATCTTCAAAAGCTTTTAAAGCAGTTTTGTTTGCTGAAAATGTTAGGTGTGTAGTCTACAATGATTGATAGATATTTTGTTAATTTGCAAAGTCTGTTTTTTATTGAAAAATACTTCAAAATCAATAATTAATCTTCTAGTCTAGGTTTTTTTTTACTTTCCTTTAAACATTTACTTCCATGTCTCTCTAAATGTTTCACTCACACATAAAAAGTGTCTCATCAGACTCTTTTTATGAGAGCTCCCACTGCTTTTGAAGGTGCCTCAATAGCTATTTGAGCCTGTAAAAACTTTAAAAATGTTTTCATTGTATCAAATTACCTTCAGTGAATAAGATTAGGTTTGTCTGATTTTTGCACTCAATGTGTTATAGGAAATGAAAGCAAATGAATGTGTGTTGTACGCCTAAGGGGACAACCATTCCCTGCCAGGCTGCTTCTAATTCTCCTTTTTGCCTCCTAATTTCCTCAATGAGAATACCATCTGCTCTGTCCATTGAGTAGAACAGGGGAAGAAAAGAGAAAAACCCAATTCCAAGCCACTTTCCTCCACCCACTTCTAGCACTACCCTCTCGTCTTCTCCCTTCCCCCCAAGACCTCATAATACTGAACTCTCATGCAACTAGCCTGCTCAGCTCCACTGCCACCGCTCCTCATTAGCTCTGTCTTTGCCTCTCTAAAGTGCGTGTTTCACCACCATTATTTTCTGTTCCCCCTCAGCTTCTCAGTCTTTTTCTTTTAGCTATTGTCTGACAATCCAGGTTGGATTGGAGGCTTTCCTTTCAGCAACTCATCAAGGTTCTTCTGATTACTCCTGAAGGCTCGGGGATAGATAAAGCTGAAAGAGGAAATCGGCTGCAGAAGCAGTTTCAGCTAGTTGGAATAGAAGGATTGCAACACAAAAAAAAGAATGATCAATAAGACATACTTAAGGGATAAATTGATTTTCTAACTTTTGGAGATTAATTAGTTCCCCTACTGTGTCCAATAGTAGAAATAGCACTTTATTTATGGCTAAGCTGTTTAGAGTGTCATGCTGAATGAATAGCAGTACTGGAGGATCTTTTAGGCTGTTTTTAGTAGTACTGAAAAATGTTTGGTATCAACCATTTAAGATCATTAACTGTGATGTAAATCTAACAAGCCACAGTTAAAAATAGCCAAAAAGATGAGTGGTTCAAGCAAAAAATGATCATTGCTTCAATCAGAAATTGTTTAGAGCCCAGGAATCTCAACTGAAGTGTTAAACACTGAACCAAAAACAAGAGCTTTAGGCAGCTTCCTACCTCTGAAGTGGGAACATCATTCTGGGAATGACATCAAATACAATTTAAACATGTTCCAATTGTGGTAAATCTGTAGGTCAAATTGCCCTTTTGCTACTTTGTAGTCCTGTTCCAGACTTGCTGTTTTTGTTTCCACTTTGTTCCTCCAGTTATGACTTTTCCTTCATTAAAATATATCTAATTAGTCATAAAAGAACATCTTCTTATAATAATCTGTGTCGACTATAGAAGAACCATCTGTATTGGCGCATGATTTTGATGGTTACAAATTAATGCATGATTGGGATGAAACATCAGAGTCCCTGACAAGCCAATGGCAGCATGCCAGGCCAGCCACAGAGGAGGAAACCCCTCACAGAACCCCAGAACACTCGGCAGACACGAGTCCATCCAAACATCTAGACCTAAGAAGGAGTGAGGGATGGAAAGGTCCTGGGTTATCCCACCCAGTGAGACAGGTCAAGGGAACCTGGGAGAAGGACACATCCACGGTCCAGCACCTGCAGCATAAGGTCAATCAGACAAAACCCCAAAAGAAAAGGTTGTCAGTCCCAAAAATGAAATTGTCCAAGCCCTTGTTATTAGCAAGAAACCTTACTATTTACAAAAGTGGCATTTATGATCAAAAGCTTAGAAACAATAGTGTTAAGGCCTTTCAGCACAGTTTTTTCTTCTTCATTTGGCCTTGTGGTCTTTGGCTTGATTTTCCTAACAGTCAGACTTATTATTTATACATACAGTACGGAGCAGGAAAATATATGTCATACTGCATCAACAGTTGCTATAGAGATAATTCATCATGTAAAATATAGCATATTTCCAGGTTCTGTTGAAATAAACCATTTCAAATTTTTCCAACCCTATCTGCAATCACAGCTTTACTAAGTGTAATTTTTCTTGAGATTTTCTGAAGAGAGTATATGAGTCTTTGATAAACTTAGAAGCAATCTGAGGAAAAATCTTAAGGGCCCTGACTCGTAAGTGGCCCTTAAGAGTAAAAGGAGTAAAAAGGTGACAATGACAACACTTTTACCCTATGTTTTCACTCTGGGTAAACATAAGATACTTTCCTATGAATTTATGATTTAAAATTGATATTATAGGCATGCCAGCTTACAAACTAGAAGACAGCGGTTCTTGATTTCTTTCTTTTCAAAGTAGCCAGCTTTTGTCTTTTCACTCCTTTCAAATATCAATCTGGCTGACCTGGGGCCTGATTTACAAAGACCAATGTCTAGTTAATAAGGTTTGTTGAATTGAGTCTCTTCCTTTGCAGATATTTGTACATAAAATACTTTGCACATCTTTCCAAGGCTAGAAATTATATGTGAAATTTTGGAAATAAAATTTTTTCCCAAAATTTATTGGGACAGCCTGTTCCATTTTCCGTAAAACAAATGGTGGTCGATGACATCATATACTGTAATTTTGTCAGTGTTTTCAATGAGACATGTAAACATATTATTTCCACAATATGCTAGAAAAGCTAAATCCAAGTGTCCTTTTCTGACACTGAAGTAGCATTAGTGCCAAAAAGAAACAAACAGTTGGTGAAAGAATGGCAGAGACTGATGAGAAAAGGAAATTGGAAACAAGAAAGTGAAAACAACAAATGCCCTAAACTGGTTTCAAGTTTAGGTACTGTGACAGATCTCTCTAGCCTTCTTCTAAGTGCTTTACTATTTGTTCAGAAATAAATAGCCCAGTCTGTATTTACTTTTGGTGTCAAATAATGCTGTGGATAATAGGTCAAGACATACAAGTCAAAGTATTAATTGTGTTCTTTCAGATGTGAAAGAACACATCTGAAAGGTGTGAAACTGGACTTTCACAATCTGGCGAGGTTGGATGTTCAATGTAAATGATCATCTTACTATCAGTTGGTAAGCAGAACTTACCATTTTGTGTAGATAAATTAATACCAGTACCATTTAACTTTCATTTATGTCTTTAATATCATAGCACTGACTCATTTTGTTTCATTTTGTAAGGCAAATGGTGCTTTAAACTTGGCTTAAGATCTTAAAAAGTCTGTGACTTAAAAAGTCACAGCAGTCTCTTGCAGGTGTATAGGCAACACATTAACTTCTAATACACACAGTTTAAACAATAGGAGGAACGAGGAATGGTGTATTTGTATCAGTTCTTTGTTGTGCATAGCTAGTGGCTCTACCAGTCAGCCTCCATCTCCAAGCACACCAAATTCCCTGCTTCCTCACTTGGTCTTATTAGCTGGGTGTGCAGGCCCTCCTTCACGTCTTTATTATGTTCTTTGCAATACAAAAGGTTATCTTTATCACGGTTGAAAACTGGAAAATCATTCCTCTTTGTAGCAGATGGACAAATAAATGTATCCTTCTTGGGGCTAGAGAGGCCGCTACAAATGTGGGCATAATCAAAAAGTGAATGCAGCTGTTGTTTTGAAAAGCTGTCATTTCTGTCCCTGAGACCTGGTATTGTTATGAATACTACCACAGAACAGTGATGAGTCATAAAACTGACCTCCATGGTTCATCTTCCTCTGACATTGTGATTTTATTTGTAAGGAATCACAAAGTGTAAGCCATATCTTCAATATCTGAAGTAGTTGCTACTTTTCCACATTGAGGCATAGGTTTCCTAAACAAAGACATTAGTTAAGACATTCATGTACATACCTGTAAAATAGAAGGAACTCTATGAAACATGCTAAATCATAAAACAGTTATCAAAATTATCTGTTAAGATGACCATGTAAACTGAGGATCATGTGAGTCTCCGAAGTTGCATTATAATTTCCTAATTCAGGTCAATACACTTTTTTGAAGAGATATTTTAAGTATTAAAATAACAAGCAAAGATGAACAAGCTTCATAAAAAGCTTTGATGTTTATCAGTCTGCGAGTGTGGCATATGAGGTTAGGATGTGGAGGACAACATTGGGAAAAAAAAAATCTAAAGTTTTACCTATGACCTGCAATTGAATGTTAGCTGACAAAACTAAGTGCCATAAACATGACCTATATTAAGAAGCTTTTAATAAAAACAGTTCTGTATATTTTCAAAGTGTTACATTGCTGTTTTACAGATATGCCTGAATGAATGGTGAGGAACATCTAAAAAATAGCCAAACTGAATGATATAATGCAGCCAATATATCAATCCAACTGATTGATAATGTTGTGAATATTAATGTTTCTCATGTGTCAAGCAGGCTTTTTGAGTTGAACTGCAGGCTTTGCTACAACTGCAGTATTTGACAGCCTTGGATGGGAATGTGTTGGAGGGAAACATTCTTAAGAAAAGCAAACCTAGCCTAAAACCCACAGCTGACCACGCGCCACATCAAAACACATGGCTTTGTCGATGTTTGTGGAAACTGGAAAGAAAATCACTTAACAAGGGCTTTTGACAGAAACAGGAAAAGTTGAAGCTGAAATATAATTACATTGCTAGTCTTTAATAAAACCAAGATCCTCTGATCTTTGTCTGTCTTTAGTTTTCTGTAGCGGAAGGACAATTTAGACAACCAAAGTAAAGGATCTGAATATCTCTATCAAACTGTGTGTGGTTTCTTTTACAGCCTACAACTTAATAGTAAAAAACATATGGTTGTTTTTGGGGGTAATATGTTGGGTGGATTGCAGAATTTAGTCTTCATGTGAAGTGTCTGATTTCTATTTCTAAACTCCAAGTGAATCTGCAGTCTTAACACAGTAGTTTTGTGCCATCTATTCTTACTTAGTTTTTTCACCGGTGATGTTTTTTTTCTACAGAGACACATGCAGTGGTCTTTTTCCACTAGCTTTAACTGACTTCAATACTTTTGCAGACCCACTCCAGGGTTCCCCATATAGAAAACCTCAAATCAACTCCATGTGGGCAGTTCTATTTTAACCCACGGAGCCTCGCCTTCCTCCTTGTCTTTGACCACATCAAGACTTCACTGGCCATTTCTATTCAAAAGGCTGACTAGATCTTGTAATTACAGTGGTTTCTGGTGTTGTGCTGGCTCATACGCCGAAGCCTGAAATAATCTATAGCTTTGCCAACTGAGCTGCCAATAGACTTCTTTAATAGCTGGATTAAGAAAACCCAAAAGCAACAACAAAGCTACTCTGAAATTACTTGCAGAAGCTCCAGGAATCATAATAAATGTGGTTTTGTGTGTGTATGCATGTTTTTGCTACGTGATTTTGTGTCGGTATATGCATGACTGCGTGTGTTGTGTGTGATGGTTTCTGTTATACCAGTGATCTCATAGTTTGACTCTTAATAGCAGGCTCTTTGGAAGCGAGGCCTATTATAGAACAACAAAAAAAGAGAAATAGAATTAGAGATGAGGATGATAGCTTATCATCTTTGGAGTCAGCTTCACGGAGTTCGTAAGTTGTCAGTTCGTGATCCCATTTTTCTGAAGGTGCAAGTGAATGGAAGAGTGAAAGGAAGAACAGGAGAGATTGAGTGGGTGGCAGAGATAAGCCTCCTCTCTGTCCAGTTATCACTGGCAATTAGACCAACTTTCTTCAGTCCAGAGTTGATGCTTAACTTCCTTTCAAGTCAATTTAATGAGGCACTAATAGTCCCCAGAAATACAAGTGGCTCTCATTTTTGTGTGAATCATATTGCATTTGACTGCATGAAGGACAGTCTGGACTGAGCTCCTTTCTGCAGCTGAGTTATTGTTAAGCGTAGGTCTCTGCTCTTTTGGGGTCTGGTTTAAAATAGAACCCACTACATATTGAACTGGACCTTCACATGCAAGTGTGTGCATGTCAGCTGTGTGTTTGTGTATATGCTGTTGGAGATGCCAGTTGTCTGCATTCCACAGTTAAACTCCATGAGACATTGTAAAGATTGCTATAGTAACATGGAGCATCCTGTTTCAGAGCTTGATGAAGTGTGTAGGGGTTGTCTATATATACATCCTGACATACATATTACTTATTCCCCTGTGAACATTTATAAAAAGGTGCAAACTTGTATTGTGGTACTTGGTCTTGAGACCACTTTTTGATGGTCTCGTCTCTGACTCAACTCGGGATTTTATTTCAAAACCAGTTAAAACCACAACTGGGAATACATATTGCCAGAATACAGTCCCAATTTATTTGCTAACTTTCTTGCTTTACATCATCAGGATGTAAAACATGCTGATTCAGATCCAAGCAATAACAAGACTCATTGCTAATTGTATATTTCACTTGCCGCTGCCACCCCTCCCTAACCCTTTTCACTCGCTCTCCAAGAAAGTGAGCGGTGTTTGTCCGGGAGTCAAAATCTTCAGTAATCCAAATCAGCAACATAAATTAGAACATATTTGTAAAACAACATCCAGAAGAAAGAATACAACAACTTGCAAATTCTGCAGCACCTCGCTTTCAGAGACACATTTAGGCATGTGGTTTTATAATGGCAAATATTTTAAAGAACTGAATATGTAATCCATGTAGAATAAGTTACTCCAGATTTGATTGGTCCATCTACTAATGATAAAGTTATCCTATTACGAGTCAAACATTTGCTGTTGCTTAAGTATGGCTCCAGGTCCATTTCCACATTCACTACCTTGCAAGCATATTTTGTACTTAATTATAACAATTTTATTCATTTTGTATTGCTGAACAAACCATTTTATACTCCTGTGCTTAAACACCACTGATCATTTTCTTTTAGGGGAAAGTTTTTCCTTCATTTTAAGTATTTCAACAATAAGTCACAAATATTTTTATATTTTGCACATAATTTGCACTATCATCATGATTGTGGTTCTAGACCCAGTTTTGGGCATTTGACTCTGAGACATGACAGAGCATGGTCCATAAAAAAGCCAAAATAATAATGACCATCCCCCTACTGCTAGCTTATGTGAGTCACATAGTAGCCTGTAGATTACTGGTTGTCAAAGTGGGCACAGAATGTCATAAACGTAGATAGTAATTGATGCATGGTCTGTACGAAATGATCCACTGCAGATGGATCGTTTTGGTACTTAAAAGAAAAACAAGATACAAAATTATTGAACCTGCAAAAGTATGAAGTGGAGAATGGGCAAAATAACAAGCACCCCATCATTACTTCTTGTCTGGCTAAGATCACAACTATCACTTGTACTCTGTGTGTTTGTGACAATTTGTAGTTTTGATGATAAATATATTTAACTTGTAAGAAACGTCCTGAGACAAGAAGTTATTTTTCATGCTTGTTTTGGTTGCACACATACATCTTCTAGGTCTTACTTATTCAGATGTGCTTGAATGTGGCTTTTTTTTGTTGATTGATAATACTGATGCTTAGTTGTTTAATCTTTGCTTGCATATTGTTTTATCATTCATCTAACCTTAAACCTATTTGGGTGTATTTGGCTCTACTGAGCCAAGTTTGACAACACATGCAGCAGACTAGACTCACCTTGCCAATGACGAGAAAAGGACCTGATTAAAATCTGCAAAGAGCAAAGTTTAATCCTTCACATATCCACAAAAACCAACTCACAAGAGTTGTATAACATTTGTGTAGCTAAATCTTCCACGAGATTCAACTATTCAGATTCAGTTATAAAATAATAATATCGTCAAGGATGGATACTAACGCTTCTTGAAACCACTACTGGAGGCATGCCATCCACCATGCAGTTCAACATGGCAATGTAAAAATTAATTTTGCTGGTACTATGCAGGCCTTACGTAACTCTCTTGCATTGTGGTATTTTTTTGCTAGAAGTGATTAGCATTTTTATTGGAATGCTTGCTTCTTGTAAACAATAAAATTATGTGTATAGATGTTTTTAATAAAGGAGCACTGACTCATCATTTCTTTTCCTTCAAAACATAATTAAAGGTCCAGCATGAATAAATCTTCATAAACATCAACAAATATTAGAAAATGGGCTGTTTTAAAACCTCAAAATATTTTACTATGATAAAGAGTGACTTTTTTGCCATTTTGCCACACCAAACTGGGACTAAAAATTTCTTTAAAGAGTCTACAATCTACTTACATTTTTGACATGCCATCTACACTGACTAGTTCCTTTTTTTGGTTTATGTATTAGATCACATATGGTTTCAGTTTTTTTTTCTATTTACAAATATTTTTTAAATTATTTTTAGAAGTTTAGTAAAGGTCACAGCAATTAAACACGATTGAAGTTGCAAGACTTTTTAATAAAAAATTAAAAGTTCAGCTGTGGCTAAAGCATTAAGTTGAACCCAAGATGCTCAAAAGCATAATGTTCTTCTAAAATTTTAGACCAACATATTTCCCTAGTCGCAGATCTGCTGCAAAGATAAAAAATAAAGCAACCTCCAAATCCCTACGTCAGCTGTGACTAGACACTATAATAGGTCCTCAGGCTTCTATACACAAAACCATCATTAGGAATGAGCAGCGACATCAGGCCCCTTACTGAGCATTCTCATGCTGACTGTATCTTGGCAAAAATAGCACTTTAACACACCAGAAAAACATCTTCACTCTGTCAGTTTGGATGTATGATCTGCACCTGTGCAAGTAAACAAGCCAATCCAGAAAGCAGTGGTGGTACAACTGTAATTGGATGAAGGAAACTACTCGACTGCATAAGGCAATATAAAGAAAGCATTGTGTTTTGCTTTTAAGGAGTTTCATTCCTGTCTTTTACTTGCTTTTTAAAAAAAAACAATAAGGGTGATTGACCCAACTGCAGTTCAGACAACTAAAATGTGCATGTGTATGATAATACTAACAAAGGTACATGTACCTGTACTGACAATTTTCATTGTGACTCCTTCGATGTTTCAAACCAACACACTGAAAACTTCAGTGATGATCGAGGAAGTAAGGTGGATTGAAGAAAAACATTGTATTGGCATTTAACGGTAATTAGGTGTGTGGCTGGCTCCACATCAACCTTTATTATCAACTTGAAATGTTGATAATTAGCATAGCAGCCTCCCAAGTTGTATTTTGTTTTGAATATTTTACATATGTTCTATGGAAAAATCTCTGAATAGGCATATTTTCAGTGAATAATTGGAAGTTAAGTTCCACAGGAAAATAAACAAATAAGTGACTGAAGTGCAAATATCCACTGATCTGCTGTTCCTCCCTTCCTCTCTTCCAATTTATGTTTTTTTTTTTACGTTTTTCCATTTGAAAGTAAAGAAACTTCTTATTCCTGAGTCAGCCTGTCACTTCATCAATCCAACGTTTTTATTTTTCACAGAAAAGTGGGAGCAGGTAAATAAACATAGTGACAAACTGATAACTGTGTTTCAGGAAACACAGCGTTGTCTGACAATTTTTCAACAAAAACCAACTACTTTGTTTTTTTTTTACAAAGCAGTTTCTCATATTTACACCATTGAACATTTTAGCAGTTCTCACTTAGCTGCTCTTTCTCTCTGGAAGAAGAGCTAAACACCATGTTGGAGATTCTCACTATTGGTTCCTTCATAAAATGAAGATTTATAGCTGGACGTCCTGTCCATAAAACATTTATGAGTTGGTACTCTGAAGAAATGCCTTGAGGACTGACACTAATAGTTAAGAGCTGTTGTGCTTGTTTGTATGTGTAACGTCACGGCCCCCTCTATTATCCTCATCATCAGTGGACCCTGACTGAGTTTTATTCAATCCTCCTGTTCCTGTCTCTTTCAGTCTTTCTTTTCCCCAGCATCATGCCACATTACCACCCATAGAGAGAAGATCTTCAAAGAAGGGTTTTGGGGGGTTTTCCCCTGAGTGCAGTCTCTGTTAAATCAAATCCAGTACAGTTTTTATTGACTCCATCATTTTATTTGACTCATGCAATTTTATATTCGGATTCCTTTATGTCTTTCATTTTTTTCACTTCTCAGTCAAACATTTCATATGATGCTGCACAAAATCCTTCTCTTCTTCTGGCCATCTCTCATCCATATTTTACTTTTACTTTTTTTTGTCTACCAGTTTATTTTATCTCCCTTGTATCAATGCTTGTTGAAGTTTTGTTTTCTCTGACATGTCTTCTTCTTTTCCTTGAAATCTCTTTCTCTTCACCTTTCTTGTTGCATCCTCTGGGAATAGACAGGAATTTCAGTCTCTCCTCTTTGTAGACAAAAGCTGTTTCTAAGTCAAGGATTGCACACACATTTTAAAATCCTGGTCCACACATGTCCAAACAGGCAAGCTAGGACTGATTTTCTTCCAAAGTGTCCAGGATCCAAGCACTCACAGATTCACCAGCATGGAAATTGGGTGTTAGAATAGGCAAGTCCATGAAAATGTATTACATTCTGTCAACGAGGCAGACTTGTGTCACACTATATGCACATTGTGTCTGCAAAAAAGATAGAGTGATGGGTTCTCAAGTGGATGGTTCATGCGCCATCTGCTTGCAAAACAGTTCAGTGGAACATCATGGAATTCCAATTTATGACATTATTACTTCATTAAATTCTGTTTCCTGTTCACTGCATGCATACAATTAGTGAAAAAAGATAAAATTGTAACTCACTCTAAGTGTAGATTAGGTAGATTTACTAATAAAATGTTGAAAAATAACCAAATTAAGCTTCAGTTCGTTTCACTGAACACATTGGGTCATATTGATAAGTTTTATCTTTTATTATTATCTAACTGTTTGTAATTTATTTAAAGGATTAAATTAAGGCTAAAAACTAAATTATCTAAAAAAAAAAAAAAAACATATCCAAGATATAAAGCTGTTCCAAGGAAAATGCTTGGGAAGAGAAAACGCGTGCACTCCTACTAATGCTTATGTGTATTCTTTTTCACACCCACTTCTTAAGGTGGCTTTGTCACATACATTTTAGGCAGAGGTGGTGTTATGTGCCTTATCCAACATAGACACTTTGCAAATGCTTTATTACAGAGCATGTAAAGTAGAAGAGGTTGATCTAATTATATAACAATTCATTGTTTCCTGCATCTTTATGTTTTGCAAACATTAATCCAGAAATGTTTAAAACAATTGTACTAAAACAAAAGGATGCTGCAGTTCTGAGTGGAGCTAAAATCAGTGTTTTGTTAGAAATGTATGTAATATTTATTCTAGTGGTAAGAACACTGTGTCAAAACTCAAGAGAAAACTTTGAAAAATGCCTATCTGTCATGAACATTAGCGTTTTTTGTGAAACGCTAATGTTTTAAGTTTGAGTTTGTGGTTATTGCATTTCACTGCTTCCAAAAACATTTACCTGTCAAACCACAGTGGCAATTTCAAAATGTTGCTGCACTACTTTAAGAAAACCTCATCTATGCTGTTCTCTGCATCACTTTTATTGTTGAGGTTACATCAACCAAACACCATCTCTTAATTTTGACTAATAGATTCACATGATTAGAGTTAGAGAACACACTTGCTTGACAATTACGGATTTTAATAACCATTTAACTGAACATATGTTGAAGACGGGATCATTTTTAGGTGTTTCTAAAATGGCAGATAATACGTAGGTTGCTGAATGTTTGTAGTTTGTGAAGCAACATTGATGGTAGGTGGTTATATTAGTTTTGGAAGCTACAGTAAATCCTAGGAGTTGGTATGCTTTTCTTCTTTAGCGTTTCTTTTAAAAAAGTTTTGTTTCAAACCACCATCATCCTGAGAGTAATAATTTGTGCTCCTGTGGTAGCTCGGTTTTCCACCACTGAAAAAAAAAAAAAAAAATCAAACAGCAGGCCAAAATTTGTTTGTAATTTGATCTTGCTGTTTCAGCTGATGGTAATTCACGCCACCCAGTGGAGGAGCAGGGATGCACTAGCCTAAAAAAAATGCCTTACTATTGCGCAGATGGAGAAAAGTTTGGAGTTTTTGTCTTTTACAGTCATCATGCACAGTTGACTGATGGCTTGAAGTAGCAGGTGGGTGCAGTGGAGCATTACTTTATGCTCCATACAACCAGAGAAAACCTCACGCTGTCTGTGCTATCTTTTTGCTATGAATTTAAACCACAGAAATGGTTTGACAGAATCTGGAAACTGTCTCACTTTTGTTTTTTTGTATTTTTTTCTGGTACATTATAAATTCTCAAGTCCTTAATTAGCTTGAAATCAACCTCAAAAGGGCTTTATTTATCCTGTAAAAAAAGACGCATTTCTCCGTAATTGTAAAGTGAGTCAGAAAGTTGCTCTGTTTTTGAGACAAGAACATTGAGATCTGAAATAAATGAGTCCAGATTTTTCAGGGGGGGGGGGGGGGGGGTTTTTTTTTTTAGGCAGGGGAAACTTCGGGCGGCAAGTGCGTTTTGGTTGTTTCCTCTTGAAAGGAAAACTTGGTGCCCAGACAGTGGGCGG
>CAEGAE010066039.1:0-16896 GCA_903067095.1 Girardinus metallicus | reverse complement strand
AAAAAAAGAGAACAGAGAACAACAAAAAACATTTGCATATATATCTCTAAAATTCAACAACACTCAAAAGTACAAATTAATACAAGTCACCAGCCACCAGCAGGGAGTGTGATGGAGTCAAATAGGCCCCACACTTGATGAGAATGTATTATTTTCTTTTATTAAACTGCTTTCCACAGATGTTATACATGGGGAAAAGTTTTAGAATAATTCAGACAAAAAGCTTCTCCTGGTAATCTATTTCCACAAAACAGGTGTCAGGACTTTTATTTTCAGCAAGCCTCCTCTTTGACTGATAACATCCTGTTTTAAAGGCGTTAATCAACTGGCAGATATGGGATCTGAACCCAGCACACAATTACTCTTAAAACTCGTGTTTCCAGCTGCACAGTCTCCCACTGACACTGACAAGCACCTCTTTGTGGAGACAACACAGACTATAACCAGCTATAAAAAGATCTCAAAGGGAGCTGCATTACAGGAAGACTTTACAAGTGAAGGTAAATTATGAGTGGAGAAGAGAATGACAGATATGTTCTGTAGTTTGTGTGCCATGATGAGTGGAGACAAAAAACAACAACTAAAGACTGATGCTGGATAGAGTTTGCAACATACACTTCCCACATGCTGAACATCTCACACCCTCGCTCTGAAATGACACAAACACGAGGAATGTGACTCTTTTGTTCCTTATTAAAGCACAAGATATTCTTCTGCATGATCTTGAGTCACTGTGAAACCATCTGAGGTTCCTATCATCCATGTTCTCTTTTTGTCATGTCTTGATTGCAAGAACAAGCTCCATTTTTCCCTAATTTGGGGAGGAGGCCTGAGTGTGAGAGTACAACACACGTCCAGGGTGAATAATTCAACTCCTGACTCAGCATGGAAACATTAGACCTCTCTCCCCTTTATAAACGTTTGGCCAAAAATAGCTGAATTAACAACCGCCAGTCCAGTTAGAGCTCACTCCGAGCACAGTGCGACTCAAACTGCTTCCAGTAAAGAAGCATCCAAACCCGAAGATCCTTTTTCTCATAGGCAAAAGTGCATTAAAAAAGACGGCCAAAGATTAACAATTTGAACAAAGGCAAACTTGCTTTGACGTGGAAGGTTGCTAGAAAAAACAAACCTAAGAAATATATACACATTTTCTTGGACGATTTGGGAAGAAATTTATTGATACTGACAGAACAGAAATGTTACAATTTAAACACAATTCCAAGGATCTTTCTGACAGAAATTCAGACCTCCTCTCTTTTCTCTCTGGGCCTCCCGCTCTCTTGTATCCAGTACTGCCATACTCTCTCCTCCACTTTGCTGCACGCCACAGAGTGGCTCTGATGGAATGTGATGACCATAGGCCGGACAAAGCCCTGCATTCAAGGCCCTACATCCTACTCTGGAAGTTTGTGACTGTGAGCCTTGATCGCTGAGTGGGGGGAGGCTAAAGTTCACCAGTCTGTCCTATTGCTTGTCTAGTCAGACATGTGTTGCCTTCCCCTCTGAACCACCTTATTATCTATACACTTCAGATTAGATTGTGATCAAAAGTAAGAATACACAGTTTTATTGTTACCAAATAAAGAAATATCAGAAGTGAGTCAGCAGATTTGACTAGTTCAAAGACCTTTTTTTGATCTTTGCGGATTAATTTGATACCTACAAAAAGACAGGTCCATCATGCCGAATGCTACCACTTAAACAAGAGAAGGTGGGAAAAACCATTGGAAATCTACATCTGAATGCTTCTTTGCTTTTAAAAGTGTGTGCATCAACAACAGTGCTGGGATACAGAGAGGTCTGGCATGCATCAGTTGCTGCCTGACAGTCTGCCAGTCTCTGCTTTCTCTGTCTGAGTGGCTAATATGCCATCCATTTTTTACTGCTTTGTGTGGGTAATGTAATGGCGCCGTCAGTGCCCACTGCATCTAAGGAGCCACAACAACTGTAGCTTTAAGGAACAAATAGAAATATAATAGTCGTCTTACAACAGCACACAAACTGACTCAAGACCTGCTGTTGTTTCTACTGCTACGGTGTTCTGTAGAAAATGGTGTTTCTACAGAACATATGCAGTTTACATTTCTGTATTTATATTGTAGAACCTGAAAACTTTATAAAAAGGAGGAAGCAAATATCAACCACTAATGGGCATTTGAGTGTTGCCCACTAAAACAAGAAGGTACCAACATCTATGGATAATGATGTAGGGACTGGGCCTCCCTCTCTCTATATAGTTGAACATGTGCAATATAAATAAAATTACTTTTACCTTTAGTGTTGCATCATTGTTTGTAAATCTCTCATGGTGATCAAAGAAAGCCATATCTTCCTGACCTGTTTAATTAAAATCATGTCCAGCAGATGTGTTGGGCCACTTATTGGCAACACTGAAAATGAAATGGAGAGATAAGTTTTAATAGAAAGATCATTACTGCAGTAAATGTGCTCAGTGAAACCTAAAGCCCCCCCAATTCTTCTCATCCACAAGTAATAGTCTGTTTGTTAGAAACACTTTTCTCCAAGGCTGTTGAACTATTGCTACAACCTAAACCCGAAGAATGGAAACACAGCAGCTTTTGTCAGGGAACAACAGATACCTTGAGAAAGGAGTAAGCAGCCAGACTATTGAGGCAAATACAGCTGTTTGTGAGAATAAAGTAAATTTTTTTTTAAAAGTTCTCTTTTATAGTTGTTTATACTTTTTGTGTCCTTTGAAAGAACAGATTATCTATCATACATAAAAATTCCCTAATGCGATGAATTGGAGGCACTAGGTTTCTGATCCCAGACCATCTTTCTCGATGACTTCTTCTTTTTTACTTGATAAATTAAAACGTACTTGTTCACTCCGTGCATTTCAATTTGATCTGGATACTTTACTTTTGGAAACTTTCTCCACTATCTTCCGCTTGGCATTTACATGAGAGGTTCAAGCCTGACAACTGAAAAGAAAAAGGTGTACAAAATTATGATACATATATTTTAGTATAGCTCAACTATTCTACAGGATGCACATGAAGGTCTACAAATAGACAGATGCATTTCCCTGGCTGAGATTTATATTAAAGAGGACACACATTTCAGGCTTATTCCCCATTTGTCTTGGTAAAAATAACAATGAGAGGAACATGATAAAGAGTGTCAACAAAGAAAGCTGAGGAGGAGCCCTGGATATTCCTTGGATTTTACCACATGAATGCAACAGTACCTCAGCATGGGATCTCTCACTCTGTCATCAGATTAAACGCTTCACTTCCTCTCCTGTATTCCTCTCCAGGTGTGGCCGCCCTCCTCATCGACAGGTCCATCTACAATTCATGAGAGGAACCCGATGCCCCAATGGGTCATTTACTCAACCAGACCAAAATAAAACCTGCAAGTTTGCTTCAGTAGTAAGAACAGTGTTGTCAAAGAAGTGAGTGAGTACTGCTAATAATAGCTCAAAAAGAGGAAGTTGTAGTGTAGCCAGCACACATGAGCAAGCGGGAAGCTTGAAGGGAGGTGGGTGAATGGGTGGCTAAGAAAGTGAAAACACAGGGACCTTTCTTTTTCACTAAGAGGAAAGGTTTAAAAAACACCTCTGACCTCTTCCTCAGATCTATTCTTAGCAGAAAAATGAAAGGTCAGTGGGGGGAAAACTGATTTGTGATGGGCGTGAGTTGTGTGTATTTGTTACCTAAATACAAGCTGAAGTAACAGAAATGGCGACTAAAATTTGATACTCTTATTTGAGTCACACTTAAATCTCACAAATAATAATAAAAAACAACAACATTTCACAAAAATCTCACTTACAGTTGTCCCTTAAAGCTATGGGATTTGGCTTGAAAGAAACCCAAGTTCTCCTCCCAGCAGGACAATGATGCTAAACACAGTCAGAGCTACGATGAAATCAAAGCACATTCAAGTGTTGGAAAGGACCAGTCAATGTCAAACTCTAAATCCAATTACACATCCAATCAAACAGAGTTTAAACTATTTTCCAAAAAGAATAACAAAAAAAAAGTTCCAGTTTCATAATGTACATAGCTTGTAAAAAATATACTTAAAAACCCTAATTGGGAACAGTGGTGAACGATGATTTTGGAAAACACTGATTCAGTAAGGCACCCTAAGCTTTCCAGATTGTTTTGATAATTAGGTATCATTTCCCTTCATTTTTACAATTTACTGGTATAGTAATTTGTAAAATGTCCCAGTACTTTTGAATTTTGTGGTTCTAGTGCAACTAAATGTGGAAAAGGTTATGTGACTGTCAAAAAATATGTCCCGCCCGCCAAAAAATAAACAACATATGAAATCTATGAGAAGTCCTGTACATCTCTAAGTTTGCACTTGATCAAAGTCAATTTAGCCATCATGACTGCTCATCCTTTTCCCCATCTCTTCTGTCCAAATACGAAGATTCACACATTTCATTGAAGCCAAACTGAGAAAGCCACACATGCTAAACCACTGCTTTCAAAACCACACGGCTTAAAAGTCCAATTGTGATATTTTCGTTTTCCTATTTGAGACACATAGGTCTAGAAAACCACATTAAGAGAAGCATTGTGTGAACTTTATCTTTGAGTCCAGAAGGTCATTTAAAAGCTTGTTTTCTACACATTTAATCCCCTTATATGAGCGAGCTCTAAGTGGAGCGGACAGCATGCTTGCTCCCTCAGACATTTCTCCTATGTAGTAATTCACAACATACTGTCTCGAATCACATGGCAGGAGTATATATAGGCATCTCTAGCGTTCCTTCGCCAGTGGAAGATTGTACAGGAATCACTTTTCAGGCGGTCACTTGCAGCTCTATCTGGGGGAGGAATTTCATACGAGTGTTCGCTTTTTTCTGCTCCTCTAAAGCGTATTTATAGTGGTTGAGTTCAGAGGATCAGAGGTATGTGTGCTGTGGCCTTCTGCAACCTTTCCATGTTAAGTGATGCCTTGAGATGCAGGGGTGGAGCCAAATATACGTCTTTCAATTCTGAAAAACATATTCATCGAAAACTCCAGGTTAAAGACTAAAATACTATAATAATTCTGAACGTCATAATTTATTGTGCAAATTTAAATCGGTGGATGCAAAAAGGTTGCATAATTAAGTCACTCTTAATTTTTCCATGCCACTAAACAATAAACTCTTAATGGTTATTTCTGCTTAGATATAAATTGAATTACAAGATAAGTGTCAATTATCCAGCAAGTAATACTTTAGTTTATTTTTATTGATAAAAAAATGACCTTTATGTTTAATAAACCCTTTTTTGACATCCAGTGCAAAAATATTAAGGTCAACCTTAATTTTACAGTCTATGAATAAATGAAAAATTATTTTATATGTAGTCATTTGTCACACAGTTTATAAAAATGTAACTTTTAACATGAATATTATCAGAACTGGGGAAAAACACAGGAACACTTTTAAGAGGTGAAAAAGTGATAGCTAAATGTTTTGCCACCTAAATATAAATTTTGATGCACAACTCTAGGATAGTCACTGTAGCTCCCTTTAATCAGCTGTACAAATATATATTATTCTGCTCACAAATCTGTAATAAACATTTGGGCCAGATGAAAAACTTTTGACTTCATCTTTACTTGTCTCTTTAGTGGAAAACCAGCCGTATACCTCCTCAGGACTAATTAGTGTAAATGAACCCCAGTGTCAGTGACAGATAACACAACACAGATTACTATTCTGAGCTACGGGGGTTTGTGTGCACTCTTCCTGTGTCATAAAAGATTAAACAGGCGACTGTAATCCATACAGAGCATTGGATTCTCAGAATGACTCTAAGACACCTGATGCTAAGCAAAGAATAAGTAAAGTCCTGTGCTTTAAAGATAAAACTTAGATTTATGACAGAAGAACAGAAACACAATAAAAATCATCAGTAGGGTCAACAAAAAAAGATTAAGGTTGTATTAAATATTCTCTGTGTGTAAATCAATTCTAACAATGTAAACTGGTTGCTAAATTAGTTGTATGTATGACTTTAAATTAATATCGAGAACTGAGCATAACATAAAATAAATATTTAAAGGTTAATCAACAAAAAGTAATGCAAGGATACTAAGCTACTAAGACTCAGACACCAAGACTTTTAACTATATAACAAACAAACATTAATCAGTCCTTTGGCTCAGTGTTGCAGTAACCCATGGCAACTGCTTCTGTGTCAACAGAAATCTTGTTCAGCTCCTGCACACCATGACAGTGCAACGTTATTGGCTGGCTGAATCAATGACTTGCAAACGTCTTCATCTATTATGCATGTCAGTTCACCTTTATTGTGTTCTTGAACTCATTCTCAGGTATACACAGCAGGGTGCTAGCCGCTCATTGTTAAACAGAGGACAAGCAATCGTCTCGGTAAGTCTTTTGGATTTTGTTGGTAACCTAGATTTATTTTTTTATTAACAGCTTTGAAGATTCACTTTAATTTGGACAGTCAATGTGAGTATGAAGCATTGTTATCCTGATATTTTTTAAACATAAAGTGGATGAACTCATAAGCAAAACTTAATTTGGATACAACTCCAAAGAAACTATATACTCATATCTAAGCTTATTTAGAAGATTTTACAATGAAAGCAGTTCATGAGCAACTGTTTCCATCCTTTTTGATATATTTTAGTCAGATTTTATAAAGAATACACCCAACAAAGACTATTAAATAATATTATCTCTATTATAGACATTCAGCGACATAACAATGACTGCAGATCCTTGAGATTTTGATTTTAAATGCATTTTTAAATCCTCATTTATAAGCTGCTTTTTGTTTTTTTTAAACAAGCCTCTTCCAAATGCGTAAAAGTAAACAATTATTCCCTTAAAACAAATTACTAATACATTTAGTAGCATTGAATCATAGCTATGCAGTTGATATTCAACTATTACTTAAGATGCTTGAAGCTTGGGATAGTATTATGTAACCCAATCCTGATTAAAAAGTTTCCACAGCCTTATCATTGACCTTCCTTGTGTGTTTGTCTTTTATCTTTTAAATTTTATTAATAAATTTCTTCATTCACGTATTTCATGACATGTTTAAACCTTTATAATATTAGCATTTCACATACGTTTTTTTGCTATTTCAAAATAGAGTGAGAGGAAGTTTAAGCTTATCTATTCCTATTCAATTACATAACTCAATTCAGTTTAATTATTTTCAATATTTTTAATACTGTTAACCAACAAACCTCCAAAGCCTTTATACCTGTATCTATTGTGAGATTACATAATGCACAAATGGACTACATTATTTAGTTACTTAGGTCACATCTGAAGGCAAGCAGTTGCACTGAATTTTATTTATTTTAATTTTTTTTCAATTTTGTTTCAAATTTGCAGGAGGAAGCCATGGAGCTGCTCGGATCAACTCTGACGACAACCTATGCTCGGCCAAAAAACAGCCACTTCCTCCCTGCCATCTCCACTATGGCATCCAGCTATCGTAACACTCAGCCAGCCTTGGGGAGAAGTCCCAGTGCCAATGTGTGGAGAACAAACAGCTATTACAAGAGCAGCAGTGCTCTCCCATTGACCTCCTCCACACAGCGGGATCATTTTGATCTGGTTCGAGCCAACACTACTTTCTACCCCTCCAACAGGACCATGCTGACGAACCGGTACACCCCGGACGACTGGTACAAGTCCAACCACAGCAATTACCGGGAGTCAGAGTCTTCACGAAAGAGTGCAGAACGACTGAGGAAAGACACCATCAGGCTGATGCAGGATAAGGAGCAGCTCACCAGAAGAACGCAAGAAAACACCAGCAAGAACATTGCAGAAAGAGTCAATGATATTGTCTTCTGGAGGTCTGAGCTCAGCCATGAGATTGACAATATGGTGACAGAGATAGCGGCACTCAGTGAAGTGAAAAAAAGGTTGGAGAGAGCCTTAGCAGAGACCGAGGGGCCTCTTAAGGTTAGAATGGGTATTAATAGTTTACACTGGTTAACAACAAATTTAAATGCACTACTTATTCATTTATGTTGAGTACCATGATGCAAAAGTTTTATGAAGGTTTCACTCTGTGATTTAAGCTCAATATAAGTAAATTATCAAACGTGTTTGCAGTCCATGTAATCCTTAGTATTTTACAAAGAACTACAAGTTTTCTTTGAGGAAACAAAAAGGTTCTAGTTACTCTACCTTTGCAAAATGCTGCAGTGGATAAAGTGTTAAAGTATGCCACCTTATTGTCATGGCAGAGTGCTGGTCATTACCCACAGTGAGTCAACTTGATCTAACTGAAGAGCCAATGACATGTATACCTTGCAAAGCTAATATCATGTAGCAGAAAGTTTTCTTTGAGGTTTCTCCAGGAAACTGAAACTAGAGCACACCTGAAACACAGGACATCATTCATGCATGCATTATACTTTCACAAAACGTACACTTCATGTGCTTACCCAGCATTTTTGAACAGTTATTCACCTGCTTGAGCATTGTAAGACAAGCCATATGTTGGACGTGTTCACTTTTGATCAAAACACAAATTAATACCTCCTCAGCTTGTTTTAATCACAATGATTCTGTTAATAGGTGTCTCAAGAATGTTTATACCACAGAGAGAAGCGGATGTCTATCGACCTGGTACACGACGTTGTAGAAAAAGATCTAATAAAGGTAAAACAGCAGCAGTGATTGTCTTAGGTCTAAAACCAACCTTATTAAATGTAAATGTTACAGTTTTCACTCTATCTGTACTACTGAAAGGAAGTAGAGGTTATAAAGTCATGTCAGGAGAGGATGAGGCGCCATCTGGACAGAGCCATCGCCCAGCTGGCGTAAGGATAAAAGAAAAAAGATAAAAATGAAACATGAGTCTTTATAAATTCAACAACAATTATAGTAACTGATTTTATGATTCATGTCTTCCTGCGAAAGGTCAAATCGAGCGGCCCAACACGAGTTGGAAAAAGACATGGGCGACAAAGTATCTGCACAGAGGATTGATGACAGGTGCCACCATTTGAGGAACACATCAGACGGTATCGGCTATTACAGAGGAATCGACAGAATAGACCACTCGTGAGTATGGGCTTGAAGATATTATGCCAAATATTAGCTATAAGTCATAAAACCATCATTTAAGATCACTGCTCTCTTGTCTGAATTTCTCCAAGACATCATTTTATGATGCTTCAGCATGGAGTTAACTAACTTAAAAAGGCTACTAAAATGCATAGAGGTGGACTTTGGGAAACATGTGACCATGTTGTCCTAGTCAGATAAAGAGAAATATTGATTGTGTTGCTTTTTTTTCTACCATAATCTTTAAATCGCAGATAAAGAAGGATGTAAATAATCCATCAGTGAAGACATAGCACAATGTTTTCCACATGCTTAAAACAGGTCTCAAGGTTGAATGCCAAATCATTTTCATTCACTACTGCTCAAAACTCTTTCAAGAAATTACCACATTTGAGAACAGTTACTATTTGTACATAGCAGGCCAGCGACTCAGAATTGTCATTATGTTTGAAACTCATTTTAAAAGACACATATAGAAACCAAAAATACATTTATGCATCTCTTTTCCTCCTTGCCAGAGTTTCTCTGCCAGACACGTGGTCCAAATTCACAGATGACAACATCCTGCATTCCCAAAGCGAACGGGCTAACTCTCACAAGCTCAGGGACGAGATAGAAATCTTGCTAAACACAACGTCCAACGAAATGTGGAACCAGTTCAACAACGCCAATGTTGCCTTTACTAACCGCATTTCTGAAACTGCTGATGCCAAGAACAACCTGCAGGCACACCTAGCTAAGGTCCTTACAGTTTCTACATGGCTTTATTTAAATGTCACAAAAGATTCATCTGATTATCAAGACAATTTTTTCCCAAATTTGTATTTATTTTTTAGTTATTATTATTATCATCATTCATTTTTTCTTCATAGAGACAGTTGGAAAAAAACTAAGCAAAACTGAACAAATTTACTTACTGTCTCATTATATTTTCTAATATAAACAGGAAATTATACCACAATAAATCTTTATTTTACAAAAGTGCAAAAGTGGCCTGAAAAATTCAGAATGTAAGGCCTGCACGGAATGTTTCTCCATTAATGGACTATGTACATATATACTCTAGAACAGCTCTCAGGACATAGTAATGCTAAGAGACAGCTGGTTATTTGTGGCATATTTGACGCTGATTCCTTCTGTTCTGAATAGCGAGAAGTTATATTTGGATTTCATTCAATGCATTTCAACACCAACAGTAGCTGTGATATCAGGCACACTATTCATAGTAAATTTACTTGCAAGTACCACAATGAAACTCTTTACATTAACTTTTTAAAATTCTACACATTTAGAAAATTAGTCATCTTCTTCATTTTTGTATCTGACAGTAAAACTTGCATAAAAGACAAACTCATCTTTGACAGCCTGATTTAGAGATTATTTTTGTAATTACTGTATTTTGGTAATTATTTGTGCTTTTAACTAGACTTTGCAGGAGATCTTTCAAACCGAGATGCTGATTGAATCTCTGAAGAAAGCTCTAAGAGACAAGGAGAACCCACTCAAAGTGGCCCAGACTCGGCTCGAGGAGAGGACACGTAGGCCCAACGTAGAGCTTTGCAGAGACAACCCACACCACTGGTAAAGAGTCAGGGCTAATTCTAATCAAACTCTGTTACTGTAGTTACTTTAGTTACAGATAGAGTTTTACTAGCCACATGTAATATTCTAAACTAAAATATTGTGTTTTATTGGATGTAAGCAGAAAATAATTAGTATTAACAGAAATCAAGCATAAAAAACAGCAATCTTTTTAGTTATACAGAAAGTAGAAAATTTTATTATCTGCTTAATTACAGTAGAGTAAAGTCTCTTATCAACAGGTCAAAACTTTATAAGATCTTAGCTTGGAAACTGGTCACAAAATATGTGATCTGTACAGGTCAACTAAATATACACTGTAAATATAAATTCCTACTATACTTTATGTGCTGAAGTGAAGTTCTATGTTTTTACTAAAAGAAAATAATCAGTAAGCTATCTGTCTGTCTTTGATTCTTCAGGCTTGTAGGAGAGGTGAGAGAGATTGAAGACACCATCCAAAAACTTCAAGAGAGACTGATGGAGGCAGAAAACACTTTGCAGATC
This sequence comes from Girardinus metallicus, assembly GCA_903067095.1. Lineage (NCBI taxonomy): Eukaryota > Metazoa > Chordata > Actinopteri > Cyprinodontiformes > Poeciliidae > Girardinus > Girardinus metallicus. The sequence continues at coordinate 5,762 of CAEGAE010066039.1, read as the reverse complement.
CTGGTAAAGACAAAAGTGACTCTGGAGCATGACCTCTCCATCAAGGCCCACTCTCTCTTCCTAGACCAGGAGAAGTGCATGGGAATGCGAAAGAGCTTTCCCAGCCTGCCGCGCCTGGTGGGGTATACATAAAAACAGAATTTCAAACGACCAGGATGTACCTAAATAAGGCTTATTCGTACTAATTAAAGATTATTTATATATATGTTTTTTTATTGCTTTTATTATTAATATTATCATTATTTTTATTTTATCAGCAAGTTAGTTTTTAAAGGTTTGAATGAAAAAAACAAATCCTACTTTAAGTATATCTGTGTGTATTTTTATATACCAAACATATGAAAATTATGTCAAAATACCAATATAATTCTCCTGTAAGAAAAGTCTGACTTGGGGAGAAGTTTATAGTTAACCTGTTTGTGAAATAAGTCTAAGATATGATGAATTCTGGATGTGAATCCATGTATTTCACAGTGTTTGATACTCCGATTTTAAAGAACATAAACCTATTGAATGAAATACATTTTCCTTTTCAAAAGAAATTAGTCAACGTATAAATAATATGATATACCAAAAGTTGTGAAAACAAGATGTAACTCAATGCATTGTGAAGAAAGTCTACAGTAAAGGTAAAAAGAAAATTGGGAAAAAACTGTCTTATGACAACATTCCTTTACTGTGCACAGTGGTGTCAAACGTCTGTCCTCAAGGGCTGGGATCCTAAATTCTTTAGCTCTTGCCATGGTTCACCACACCGGAATCAAAAGATGGATCATTAGCAGGTCTCTGCAGAACATTGACATGGTGAGTTAGAGAAACTAAAACATGCAGGATACTGGCCCTTGAGGACTGAGTTTGGACACCACTGCATACACTGACAATATTGCAATTATTAATTTAATTGCACTGAGCTGAAATTTTGTGTGACACACAGACCAAAATAAAGTATTTTAGAGTTGGAAAGCTTTTTCTTTATAAAAAACAAAAAAAAAATCTGAACTGTGTGGCATGCTTTTAGATTTCTTTACTGTGATATCCTATCCCTGTGTGTATTTTAATTTCTCATGTTGGAGAATATCAGCCAATAAAAGGCAATAAAAAGTAGAAATCTAACAACATCTTAGCAGTACCTCTTTAATAATTTGTGTGGTCGATTACTCATCACCTCACTCCAAGACCAAGCAGAGCAAACCAATAATGAAACCTACACCCAAACTACAGAATGTCTCATATTTTTCTCATGGCCTTCGTCATTCACTCAGTTTCTGCCTTTCTGCCTCAGTAAATTCATCCACATTTAAACCTGGTCGATACTTTTCATTTTTCCATTCACACAGTCAACACCTTTTCACAGCAAACTATGGACTGACAAACACAATAAACAACACTATCAGTCTATGACTCAACCCTTCAAAACTTCCGGTACAACCTTTGGTTTTACTGCAGAATGTAAACATTGCTTCAATCACCAATACCATTTCAACTTTAGGTTTTAACAAAGAATCCTTTGTATCTTGTATCGCTCACATCTGTTTATAGATTAAAAAAAAGTTTGGAAGAGTTGCTTACAAACAATAATTAAACGTAAAAGAGAACACACGTGCATACCTACAAGTCTTGTTAAAAAAGTGGACCCTCTCTCAAAAATAGGGATTTATCATATAACAGCTATAGATTCTACCATACCATTTATTTAAAAAAAGAATGAAGCCAAAGAAGAAAAATCCTTAAAAGTATTATATTCAAGTCTCTCAGGTAAAAATACATGCATACCCTTTTAAACTTTTCCAGATCGCAAATTATTTCAATTATTTTTTTGTGTTAAAAGAACATAAAGTGGTGTATTTTTAAGTCCAAGTCCAAAGACTTTCTGTTGTAACTGCAATGAAGGGCGGGTGTGCAATACATTGATTCATGGGGCAGAGACTAAGTGTTTTATTTGAAAATAAAAATAAAATTCTTTGAAAAGTATGCATGTTTTGTTTCACTTCACTGTTCTGAACAATTCTGTGTTGTTAAATCACATAAAGCACTTACAAAAAACCCTGAAGTCAAGGTTGTAGCTCAGCCCACTTTTTAATATTACACAGTAATAAATTCTACTTTAAGTGTTCCTCTTATATCAATTCATTAGAATTAAACTTACAACTGAAGACAGTTTGAAATAAACCTTAAATGTGACATAAAGCCAGAAATCTTAACCAAAATACTCCTTTTAGATATTTCATACTAAAACACCTTTAGCAGCTACAAATTTGCAATGAAACATAAAATATCGCTTACACAAGTTCACCAGTTCAGATTTTTTCCTTAAGGAGTGGAGATAACAAAGATTAACCGCCTGAAAATCTGTGCAACTTGCAATTTGATTTAACTGCAATGTTTTACAGTGGTATTAAAATTTCAGTGAGTTGCGGGGGTTGCTCTGCTCTGCAAACACTACTGTGTTTGACTACAGTGCTGAGAAGCTAGTAAATGGCAAGAGGCCATGTTTCTGAAATTCCTGAAGCCTGTTATAGTAAAATAAATGCCCCTCCTTGTTTTCTCTTTCACGTCAAAAAGAGCCCCTTCTCTCACTGCACCGCAACTAAACATGTCAAATCGTTATGTGTTGTTTTTCGCCCCATATTTTTCCCCATTCTGGTTTCTACTTTTATTGTGAAAAATAAAAGTGGTGGTGCACATGAAAAGTGAAATTAACAACAATTATTTGCTACAGATTTACGGCTCACCCTTTGGATGATGCACAAAAAAGGCCTCCTATTTGACCTCCTCTGCCACCCTTACATATTAGGAATGTACTCTGAAATTCTCCCCACAGTCCAAACATATTGGCAGTTTATTTTTAACTCAGCTTCTTGTTATAGATTCCCTGCGCACCATGTTATTTTATGTTTCATACATGCCAGCATTCCACAGCATGATGAAAACACAATCTGAGCTTAGGCCCGTCTCTGTCACAGAGGGCTTTATGTTCTGCTGGCAAGACAGGTGGAACTTGTGAAAAACCATATTTGATTTAAAGACTAATAGCCATTTTGATATATATATATATATATATATATATATATATATATGTGTGTGTGTGTGTGTGTGTGCGTGTGGGTGAGATATTAAAGAACATGTGGCTCCAGCCATGGGTATAAAAGGGATGGTGTGAGTCAAGGAAGCAAGCAAAAGATGTGAGAACTTCAACTCTCACAAAATATATGGAATCACTAATTTCACATATATAAAATAAAAGCTTTTAGCATTATATTATTACTAATCAACAATAAGTATTGGTGGTTCTATAGGTCATTAAAAGGAAAGTATCAACGCCTTTAAATAATTAATGAGGGAAATTCATAATCACCTATTGTTGGTCTGGAACAGATACATGTATGTAAGCACAATGTCTTCAACAAGAGAAGGCTAAGTTCTCTTGCTGCTGTGTTTGATTCCAAACTGCTGTTTTTGATTCCAAACACAGCAGAAAATCTGCAGCAGAGTAGGTGAAAAACAAAAGAATTAGTGTTGATGTCAAATTTTTTGAAATGCTGCGGTTTGAAATTAGAAAAGGCTTTTTTAAAAAAAAAATTAATTTCAGCAAATCTCATTAAACCTCTCTATGGGATTTGAGCAACTACATCGTCAGTTTATCCGTCTCAGTCACTAGGCCATTTTAAACTGAAAAATAAACATTCATGGGAATCAACTCCTCCTGCGGCTTTTGAATCTGTTCCAGACCTCAGTTTTCTCAGGAGGCCGCTAAGCCGCTCCATCACAGGGCTGTGATGTTTGTCTATTAATATACACATAAGATTGTAAGCAGGAATAGGCTGAAGAATAAGTCTAGTAACTGTTGCAAGTCACAGGAAGCCGGAGAGAACCTGATAAGACATGTGATGGACAGCGAGGTTTTCCATTATAACTGTCAAACACATGAGCCTCTGTGACCATGTTTTGATTCAACTACTGTCTTTAACAAAATTTTGCACATAACTTCTTCTCCTATGAGGAAATCATGGTAAGTTGGAAGAGAAGAACCAAAGCACTTATTAAAGTTCAGGAGTCAACCACAAAAGTCAGCACTTTTTCTCCTGCTGATTGATTTTTTTCATTGATTGGATTTCTTTAGCAGTCCACATGCTTGACTTGTGGATAACATTTTTTTTTTATTCTGCTCAGACAAGATAAGATCTTCAGTTCTTTTGTTAAATCACAGCAAACCTGTGTTTTTTAGTATGTCTTGATGTTGTGTTTTTAGCTCATTTATTTACCTGGAGTAAAGGGAAAACATGACCTGCTTTCTATAATCTAAGCAGCTCTCATTTTACAGCATCTTAAAACAAATTCCCTAAATCCCCCTTTCTTCTTAAACCAGAATCATGCAGGATAAGCTGTAACTTGTGACTAAAGGATTTCATGCATGTCTGCTGACATGAGTTATTCAGATTCTTCCATTTTACGCTTTAAAGCCTACATGACTTTGATTAAGGACATGTTGAATAAATGAATCCAATCACAATTGTTTCAGACAGAATTGAGATTTCAAGGTTAGAAAACACAACAACCATGAGCCAAGCTTTGTACTTCTTCCAGGCTCAAATAGACTTTTAAATCTGTAATATTGTCACAACATTTTAATACATTTTTAAGAAAATACCTACAATAAAGGAGATTTTTTTTCCCTAAAGTGAATATTTTGTAAGTCTGTGTGAGTTTAGATTTTGAGAATGGTTGCAGCCTTAACAGGATCTGTTTTGTATTCAAAGTATTTTTGAGCATTAGAGTCTGGTTTGCTGCTTTGTCATTTCAATGTTGTACAGCACGTCTAGTCTGATTAAACTGTGATGACAGGGCAGGGTGTTGTGAGAGGATTAACATTTATTGGCACACAGACAAAACCGTTTCTACCCCTCAACAGTCGCTAGGCTGTCTGTCGTCTTATCTTTGCCAGCCTGCTTCTGGGTCAGATTTTTAGGATTTTCATGACATGCTGCATCTTATAACAATAAGAGATTTCTAGAATTATCTGCGCTCTAATCACCCTTAATAATTACATTTTATTACATTCCAGCTACAAACCTCAAAGTATTTCAGTGGCAAAGGAGAGCAAAGTTGTGAAACTGAAGAAAAAATTTTTATTTTTTTTTTTACAGTGAAATTGTGTGTGCTGGCCATTTGCATGAAAACCTCTCACCTCTGATATCCTAAATAACACCAGGAGCAAATATTGCTTTCAAACATCACATTATTAGTATACTGAATTCAATTGTGTGAAATTTTGCTAGCTTTTCTGTGACGGGCTCAATAATTTGACCACGGAGAATAGACAGGTGAAGAATTCCTCAGAGATGTGTCATGTATATTGAAATACCGTTTTTGCGATTTTGCAAATCATCTAGCCTGACTATAAACATTGACTGGAGCCAAAGAAAAAATGCAGCGTAAGATGAGAATGAGGTAGTTCAATTCTAGCTGGGCAACAGCAAGGAGGGGTGATGTTACAGTTAAGCACAAAGTGGATCATCAGAATGTGATGCCTATCGTACTGACTGCACGGCAGTGACTGCAATGAGCTGAAACTCAAGACAGAGGGCCAGATTCTCAGGTGGTCAAAGAATGACCACCTGGTCATCCCCTACCCTGGTGGGCATTAGCTGGATCCTCTGCCTCAGAAAAGAAAAAAACAAATATATATATCTATCTATCTATCTATCTATCTATCTATCTATCTATGTTTTTGCTTTCTTTCCATCTGCCTGCGCCATGCTGGA